>PVKU01004884.1:0-135705 GCA_004027475.1 Anoura caudifer
GGAGAAGCGGCAGCCATTGAAAGAGAGAATCCACGCTCTTTCCTGAGGGTTAGGACCCTCACAACCATGTGGCTTTAGCAGAGAATTGCCACGTGGCTTTTCTAGAGTGGGGACCCCTTCCCCACAGCTTTGGTAGAAGAAGGACCACGCGGCTTTGGGGTGCTCCCTTTTGGCTGTGTGGCCTGGGAGCAAGAGAGACTTTGCCTGAAAGAAGGGTGAAAGAACTCTTGCCAGTAGGCCATGAGAAGGTGCCACATGACTTTGGATTAATTAGAGATCCTGCCTGGACGACGACACAGCTGACGGTGTCAAGAGCCTGGATCCTGGACGTGTGCTTCTCTTCCTTGCAAGTACGGTACCCTGACTTAGGGCAGAGGGAGATAGGAAGCACTGTGGGCATCTGTGGGTATCCTGAAGGACTTTGATATTTTAATGAAGTTAAGTTGCTACTTTAACTCTGTATAGTATTAAATAAACATTTCCTTTTCACAAATCTCTGGCTTTGAGAGACATCTTTCCATAAGGCAGCGGACAATAATGGACCTTCTGTTTGCTCTGTAACATATCCTGTACATTACATCTGAAAAGAATGTAACTTGGTACCCTCAGACAATGACTAAATTCATTTATCAGTGGAGGCTAATTAAATGGAACTTTATAGATTATTCATATCAATGAAATATAATTAGCATACAAAGAGTCCATGAACATGTAAATATACACATTTAGTATTGCAAATAATATTAATTGGGTAGAAAATATTATCCTAACCCAATAAGCAAATGAAGAAGAACTTTCTCTAATAGTACACTTATGGTACTTGAAATGAAGGTAAAGTTAAAGAGCTGGCTATAAAGTTATGTCATATTCCAAGTATTGAGTTAAAAATCTTGTGCTTGTCTTATATAAAAATAATTTCAAAGTTATTAGACAAATGGAAAGTACAAACAGGAAATGTAAAGCAACCTCAAGATTTATAACAAAAGGAAGGCACTACAACCCTGAAGTTTGGAGGGATAAACAGAAAAAGCTGTATCAATGGACCTAGCAGCTCAGGCCTTCTGGTAGAAGTTAGAACCTTGATGGAATTACTGATCAGGCTGGAACCATGGAGAAAATGCAGCCTCCACTGGAGTAGCACCTGATAAAAGAGAGGAGGAGAAATATCCTAATGTCTCCCTTCCTCTGGACCTCCAATCTTCATTCTGCCCTCTAATCTACCTTTCCATTGGCCAACTCTAAGCAGAAAGTAGTTGGAAAGTTCATTTCTTTGTCTACTTTTGCACTAGATTATTAGCTTTATAAATAGTTTTGCCCACTACTCTGTTCTTAGAATTAGGAGAGTGGCTGACACATAGACTCAAGAAATATACCTTGAGAGAGTAAGTAAAAATAAATTTTCTGTGAAATTTGATAATCTCCCTCATTCTTTTATAGAAAAAATAGACCAAAAAATAAAGATATAATCAGAAAATTTGCATAAGCAGAAAAATATCAAACAATGAACTCTAAAATATGTATTCAGGTATCCATAAAACACATCTAAAAAGATCAAATAATAACTCTCAAGGGACATATATTTACATTGCAAAAATAGAATAGTAAAAGCCATTGTTTTTATTTAATTATTAATTAGATTACTAAATAGAATATTTTGAAATTTCAATTCAATTTCAACATTTAAAAATACGTATATTACAGAAAACAAATCTATGATTACAGAAAATAATAAAAACAAAAAGTAATATAGACATGTTGTCAAAATTGTATTTAGATGCAAATATATAGCCTAAATTATTTCATGGAAAACAAATATAAGTTTCACCAATTCAAAAAAATAAAAACTGTGGCAGACCCTTCTGCATGGCATGGGCCCAGCTCCCACTCAGAGATGCATAGGACCCATGCCCAAAGATAGGTTCTCCTGGGTAATCAGATTTGCTATATACCTAGGCTGTTTTGAAAACTCCCTCACCCTGCAAACGCTAAACCTTGCAGGGACCAGTGTAACTGGCTCAAACACTTTTACCTTTTCATTTGTTAATATCCTTCTTCTGTGATGTGATGAGGGGCATTGGCACCTTTGTTGTAACGGGGGGGGGGGGGGGGGGGGGGGGGGGGGGGGGGGGGGGGGGGGGCCGGGGTGGATAGTGAGTGAGGACCATCTTATAATGGGAGGAGATATAGAATAAAGGCCTGTCATGGCGGAGGCTGCGGCTTTTGCTCCCATTGAGAGAAAAGCCACACTGTCATTTTTCCTCTACCAGATTCAGTAGTCTGTGTGTATGCTTTATTTCATCCATAATGATGCGGACACTGCTAGCCAGTGTCTGCATCAAAAAACAACAAATCAAACCTAAAAAAACTAAGAGGAATAAAATAATAAACACAAAAATAAAATCAATAAAAAAGGAAAAACAAAACAAAAATTACTAGGTAAATCTGTAAGATATTAAAGATATACATAATTTCAGAAACAGAAGTCAGGAAAAAAATCTCATTTGTTATAGCAACAAGAAAAATGAAGTACCTAGGAATAAATGTAACCAAGGAGGTAAGATACTTGTATTCAGAAAACTACACAACACAGAAGAAAGAAATCAAGGAAGACACAAATAAATGGAAGCATGTACCATGTTCATGGATTGTAAGAATTAACATCATCAGAATGTCCATACTACCCAAAGTAACTTATAGAGTCAACACAATTCCTATTAAAATATCAATGACATATTTCAAATATAGAGAACAAACATTTCAAAAATTTATATAGAACCATAAATGACCCTGAATAGCAGCAGCAATTTTGAGAAAGAATAACAAAATAGGAGAGATTACAATACCTCATATTAAACTATATTAGAGGACCACAGTGATCAAAACACTCTAGTATTGGTGTAAGGCAGACACATAGATCAATGGAACAGAATAGAGAGCCCAAAAAATAAACCCAAGTCTCTATGGTCAATTAATATTTGACATAGGGGGCAGAAGTATAAAATACAATAAAAATAGCCTCTTCAATAAATAGTGTTTGGAGATATGGACAGCTACATGCAAAAAAATAAAACTCAACCACCAAATTACACCATACACCAAAATAAATTCAAGGTGGATAAAGACTTAAATATATGTCATGACACCATAAAAATCCTAGAGGAGAACATAGGCAGGAAAATTTCAGATATTCCACACAGCAATATTTCCACTGATATATCCCCTAGAACAAGGAATGTATAGGAAAGAATAAACAAATAGGACTACATCAAAATACAAAGCTTCTGCACAGTTAAAGAAAACATCAGCAAAATGAAAAGGCAACCAACCGTATCAGAAAATATATTTGCCAATGATACCTCAGACAAGGGTTTGATCTCCAAAATATGTAAAGAACTCACATGACTCCATACCAGGAAGACAAACAATCCAATTTAAAAATGGGAAAAGGACCTGAACAGATACTTCCCCAAGGAGGACATACAGAGGACTCAGAGTCATATGAAAGGATGCTCAGCATCACTAGCCATCAGAGAGATGAAAATTAAAACCACAATGAGATACCACTTCACACCAGTCAGAATGGCCATCATAACCAAATCAACAAACAAGGGTTGACAAGGTTATGGAAAAAATGGAACTCTAGTATACTGTTGATGGGAATACAAATTGCTGCAGTCACTGTGGAAAACAATATGGGATTTCCTCAAAAACTTAAAATGAAACTGCCTTTTGACCTGGCAACTCCACTGCTGGGATTATACCCTAAGAACCCTGAAACACCAATTCAAAAGAACCTATGCATCCCAATGTTCATAGCAGCACAATTTACATCCAAGTGCTGGAAATAGCCTAAGTGCCAACCAGTAAATGAGTGGATCAAAAACCTGTGGTAAATTTACACAATGAAATATTACACAGCAGAAAAAAGAAGGAGCTTGTACCCTTTGTGACAACATTGATAGAACTTGAGAGCATTATGCTAAGTGTAATAAGCCAGACAATGAAAGACAAATACCATATGATCTCACCTATAAGTGTAACCTATTCAACATAAAAAATAAGTGAGCAAAATAAAACCAGAGACATGGAAATAAAAAAACAAACTGACAGTAATGAGAGGGAAGGTGGGAGAGTGATAATGGGGGAAAGAAGGAGAAGGGTCATCAAGGAACATGTATAAAGGACCCATGGACAAAGACAATGGGGGCAGGGGGAGAATTGAATGTGGGAGGTGGGGGAGAGAAAAAAAGAAAGAAAACCAACACAAATGATGGAATGAGAATGTACATATGCCTATATGTGAGAAAAGAGAGAAAATCTTATTTTTATGAATGTTATGCATAAAATAATTTACTAAGAAAAGTCAAGTGCCAAATTGAGTCAAATAAAAATAGTACTTGGGGCAATGAGAGAGGACAGATACCTAAATCTGGACCACATGCTAAATGCTTTATCTCCAATGTAATTCATTATGGTCAGTATTGGAAGTTAATGCCAATATTATCTTGAAGACATACTTGAGCAGTGTTTGTGATTTCATACTTCTGCATAAATATATATCTTTGAAGGTATACAGTATGGGTATAATTGTAACTATTATCAAACTGATATGCAAATTAAGCCTTAATGTAGGTTTATTGCTTCTCCACTTTTATTGTTTTTTCCCCCCTCAAGTCAAATTTACATGTATATATAATCCAGGTGACTTCATTGAACCAGTACCACCTTGGACTTGGATGAAAAGAAAAACATCAGAATGATGTTCAAACGAGCATAACTCCCTGGCAGGAAGTTCTGCAGCTATTTATAGTGTCTACACACTCAGTACTAAGCAAATTTAAATATCCTTTTTATTCAGTATCTAGAAATAGAAGGCTAGGGTGGTTAAATGAAAGAAAATAAAACTCTAGAAAGACACAGATACACAAGCATGTAAATATATACTGTATTCTTTAAATATGTTTGCTTGGCAAATGAAACAATGCCAAAGCATTAAACTGAAATATCTAGTCTGTTATACCTGCAATTTAGAACCTATATTATAATAAGTACCTTCAAAAATGAACAGTTGAGTAAGTATAACTTGTACTTTAATTGATATTAAAATGATTATTTGGGAAGTTGTTATATTAGATAATGGATGCTAAATAGTGGGCTATCATAAATTAATTTCAATTTTATTTTAAATTATAAAACACAATAGCAAAATATGTGAAAGTTTCATTACCTGTATTTATCAGAAATGTGACACAGAAAAAATGACAATTTCAGTTATGATAGGGATATTGTGGAGATACGTTCCACATCAGGAAGCACAAAGCTGATACCATCCCCACATACAAAAAACTTATCTTGTGTTCATATTTTAAAACAATGTTTAAATAGATATTTTCTTTGCCCTTTTAGGAAATAACATTCAGTCCTTTCTCTCAGAATAGGTTATTTCCTTCTGGTCTAAATTTTTTATATTAGTTTAACATATTTAAGATGATATAAATTCTATTCATACAAGTCAATCATTTTCAGGAGTGATTTCTTTCTCTTTTTTGAGAATTTTTTTATTGTTGCTCAAGTACAGTTGTCTCCATATTCTCCCCACCCACCCCCACCTCTCACCTACAATCCTATTCCACCATGGCTTTGTCCATGGGTCCTTTATACATGTTCATTGATAACACTTCCCCTTTTTTCCCCTGACATCCCCCTACCCCTCTCCTCCGATTGCTGTCAGTTTGTTCTTTATTTCAATGCCTCTGGTTATATTTTGCTTCCTTGTTTGCTTTGTTGATTAGGTTCCACTTATATGTGAGATCATATGGTATTTTTCTTTCACTGCGTGGCTTATGTCACTTAACATAACACTTTTTAGTTCCATTGAAGAATAAATCATGTTCATGGATTGGAAGAATTAACATCATCAAAATATCCATGCTACCCAAAGCAATTTATGGATTCAGTACAATCCCTATTTTAATACCAATGAATATTTCACAGATAAAGAACAAACCTTTCAAAAATTTATATGGACAAATAAATGACCCCGAATAGCCACAGCAATTTTGAAACAAAAGAACCAAGTAGGAGGGATCACAATACCTGATATCCAGCTATATTACAAGGCCACTGTGATCAGGAGTGATTTCTTTAGAGAAAAAAACATGTTGTGAAATAAATTTCTTTAAAATGTTTTAAGAACTGTAAAATTATAAATATTTAAAAGCAAAGCATTCCTAAATGTGTCTCATTATCACAAATCATATCTTTTTTAGCATTATTTATCATTTCTTTTAACTAATTATTTTTGGGCTTGAAGTACTTGCTATTTGTACATAAAGAAATTTCCTGTTTCAAACTTCTATGATACCTTTTAATTCCTTATAAAATTAATAATGTGGAGTTATCTGAAGAAGAATGTTGTAAGTCCTTTAGAACTATGTATCTGAGCAAGGTTTTTACAGACACGTTGTAAGTGATAGTTATTTTTTTAAAGTCTATTATTCAGTTCATTCCACTGCATCTTTCCAATGTCACTTTTGCTTCACTAAGAGCAGATTCAGAACTGAAGAGCATATCTTTTCTCTATTACTCCCACCTCCGAACCCCTTCAAACAAGTTCTCACCCAGGGAGGGGTAGTTTTCAAATCAATTTAATCATCCTACTAAACAGGGATATATTAAGAATAAAGATTTTAATAGCCAGAGCAATCCCCTATAACATGTACAGAGTACTTGGAGTGCCTATTTAGAGTATAAGAACAAAGAAGTGTGATTTTTTAAAGTGTAATAGGTACTTTCTTTGCTTTTTTTATGTTTTTTGTTGAGCATTTTGCAGTTACACTTTGATCAACCCCTTCTTTAATGGAACTGTTTGTATAAGCTACTTGATCAATATTTAAACTTGTTCTGGCCCTATTAAGAAGATAAAAATAAATATTTAATTTATAATTTGGCTGGTAATGATAAGGTACATGGCATTTTGGGAAGAACTGTCCTAGCAGGTGCATGGTGCAATAGGAGGGCATCTATAAGTGACCACCAGATAGATAAGGCCATGGGAGATGACCCCCAGGTGGATCAGCACATGGACAGAGCAAAAGGAAGCCCATTATACTGAACAGTAAGTGGCTATACCAGCAACAAAACTTTGCCACTTTGGCATACGGTGGTATGTTCATTTCATTAGCTGAAATTCATACTGTGGCAGTTTTGGCCAAATCAGGAAGAGATAGTTCTAAATCTGCATATGACATTTGGTTCAAAATTTAGCAATAATTTCACAGACAATATTTCAAATTTGTGCTTAACAAGTTTTGCTACTCTTCTCTTGGGTTCCCAATAAATGCTTTGGCACTTTGTACTCATATATGCAGTTTGGAATGGGGGTCAAGATCCATCTATTCCCCATTAGACACAGAAACAAAGTGAATCTTTTAAAGCATTCACCAATATTTACAGAAAAAAATACAAACATTAAAGTAATAATGTGTTTCATTTTGGTATTTATCTAATGGAAGCGTTGGCTCATCTGTTCATTATGAAAACTTCGGTGAAAATGCCAGTACTTTGTGAGCCCTGCCACCAATGGCTCGATGTTCCTGTACACACAACTCTGATCATTTCAGTCCTTAGCTTAAAAATCTTTTTTTAATTGCCCAAATCAAAATAATTGAAATTATGATCTACAATTTAAAGTCAATCACAATCTTGCACCAAAGCTTTTTAGAGTCTAATACCCTGTCACTGCTTTGTACAAACTTTATATGTGTTGCTCTTTCCCAAATATGACACATACATTGTCTCTTCAGCCAGCCAGGACTCACCACCCATTTCTATTCAATCCTAACTTGTTTTCAAAACCCAGTTTAAATATTTGAAATAAACATATCTGCCTTATCCCAATTTCCATCGCAATATCCTTATTTTTTTAAAGAGACATATTTTGTTATTGCATTTTTATTTTTTAAAACCATGAGGTTTTTATTTTTCTTTTGTTAATTTAATCTGTACTGTATTTTTTCCATTACCCTTTAGTACCCTTATACTGCCCTCCTCCCAGCAATCACCATACTCCATTCTCCATGAGTCCTTTTTCCTTTTTTGCTCAACCCCCTAACCCCTTAATTTTCCCATTCCCAGCTGTCATTATGATCTCCATCTATGAGTCTTTCCCCATTTTCCTTATCAGTTCAGTTTGTTCATTAGATTCCATGTATGAGGGAAATCATATGGTATTTGTCTTTCTCTGACTGGCTTTTTCACCTAGCATAATGTTCTCCAGGTCCATCTATACTGTTGCAAAGGGTAAAATTTTTTCTTTTTTACAGCCAGGTAGTATTCCATTGTGTAAATGTCCCATAGTTGTTTTATCTGCTCATCTACTGATGAACATTTGGGCTGCTTCCATATCTTGGTGATGTAAACTATGCTGCAATGAACATATGTGTGCTTTGTTCTTTCGGATTAGTGTTTTGGGTTCCTTCAGATAGATTCCCAGAAGTGGCATCACTGTGTCAAAAGGAAGATCCATTTTTAATATTTTGAGTTATCTCCACATTGTTTTCCACAGTGGCTTCACTGATCTGCATTCCACCAATAGTGCAAAAGCATTCTCCTTTCTCCACATCCTTGCCAGCACTTGTTGTTTGTTGATTTACTGATGATAGCCATTCTGACATGTGTGAAATGATATCTCATTGTGGTTTAAATTTGCAATTCTCTGATAATTAGTGATGCTGAGCATCTTTTTATATGTTTGTTGGCCATATGTATGCCCTCTGGATAAATGAATGAATCAAAAAACTACGGTACATTTACACAATGGAATAATATGCAGCAGAGAGAAAGAAGGAGCTCCCACCCTTTGAAACAGCATGGATGGAACTGGAGAGCATTATGTTAAGTGAAATAAGGCAGGTGGTGAGAGACAAATACAATATGATCTCACCTTTAACTGGAGCATAATCAACAAAATAAAAAAGCAAACAAAATATAACCAGAGACATTTAAATTAAGAACATTCTAACAACAGCCAGAGGGGAGGGGGAGGGGACAATGGTGGGAAGGGTTTTCAGGAACTAGTATAAAGGACACACAGACCAAACCAAGGAGGATGATGGAAGCAAGGGAGGAAGGTGGGTTTGGCTGGTGTCGTTGGGAGGGGTAAGGGGGAAATGCAGACAACTGTAATTGAACAACAATAAATAATTTTTTAAAATGAAAATAAAAAATGTAATTTATATCTGAAATAAAAATTAGGATTTAAACTAGATATTGAAACTTCTCATAATAAGAAGCTACAATGAAAGGGTTAAATTTCCCAGTTTTAATAGGTAATAAAATTTTCTCATTTTTAAGGTACGTTGGTATCATTTAGATATTTAAAATAAAGTCCCATAAGCATCAAAGTCTATTTATAAACATCACTCAATATAAGCATGAAATGGTTGAAATGCAAGACCATATTTTAACAAAGAAAAATATCTTCTTGTCAAAATAGAACATCATACAACAAGATAACAATGTAATTTTAATATAAACTTAGAAGTGCTTCATGCCAACACTGGTAATAAAAGCTTCACTACAATGCAGCTAATCTAATGGCATACTTCACCAGGCCATTAAATATGCATTTTTGTCTTTTTATAGATTCTTTACTGTGCTACTAAATAATTAGCACTTCAAATTCTTAAAAATTCAGGTTATTGCAGCTGGCAAAATGTAAGATTAAAATGATTACTTTAGGATATTTAATGTAATCTTAAAATAAATGGAAAAGTCAGTTAATCAAAGCACAAATTATAGAAAGTCTCAAGCTACTCATTAAGGTCTCTTGTTTTTAGTGTGCATATCTGTGATTAATTTGCCATTGCCCAAGATGTTGGAATTCACACATAATTGGGAAGACAGGGCCTGCTTGAAAATGTGCTATGCTACTTGAAGGGAGGAAAGGTGCAAACTACTGAAAAATAAATAGTAGAAGAAGGACATTCATAAAGAGGGTAAACATTTATCGAACGCATTATATTACAGAGGGGAAAAGTTTCTTGTTGGTAGAAAAGTTCCTTAGCTTTTTCTACTACGTGTACATCAATCACATCAGGTTAGAAAATATCACAGATAAATATTGCATTATATAATATAGTATTCTGAATACAAATGGGGGGAGATTTTTAAATGCCAATGCATAATGGATATCTCACATGTGGTTTTTATTCTAAGATGTTTTACTGATTTACACTTGAGAATGCTACCTAGGCTGTTAGTTGCTGAAATGATGATACCTTACCACAGTTGTGATTTCTTATAAAATATTTAGTTCAGCCTTCAAGTTCTAAACTAGAAAACAATGCACATCGATTTAGAAAGTTATTATGTGACTACCACATCTCATTGTTGAATAGAGTATCCCAAACGGCAGACCCCTTGAGTGCCATAACATTATCATGAGCTCTGAATGACAGGTTGAGCTATTGTCTCAGGGAAATTCTGGAGTGTGGGCTACTAATAACATCTCAATTTGTTAAACATGTTTTATTTAGTGGGTATTACTTAGGTTATTACACAAAAAGTTTTCTATTATTTGCAGATATATATGAATTATTTACTATAGGTAGTCCAAATATAATTTTAGATGAAGAAATTATTTGTACCTTAAGAACTGGAGCTGTTTTTAATAAATAGAAGTCCTGAAGAGCCTAGTGTTTTTTGTAGCTTTTTTTTAATAGGCTGTTGGGGTCCAAGGAATGAGTGAGCAAGTTCAAGTGTTATAATACACTTTACCCAGCTTAACTTGCACTGTCCTCTCTTATAAAACTGAATATCACTCACCAAAACTGTGCTGAGGTTGGAGAAGGAGAGATCAGATGACTCAGTCAGTCTGGCCATGTGTTACTTCTATGGTTCTTAGTAACAGTACAAAGAATACAGGATCTGTTGGAAACCAGGTGAAGTGACACACAAATATGAGAAGGTCCAAAATGAGGTTTATTTTGAGACTGTCTTCAATCTCAGCATTGTTTTTTGAGTGACAATGGCTACATGAGAAGACTGATAATAAATTCTGCCTCTTGGAAGAACCTAATGAGATCGGTCTACACTATGGGAAGTTGAGTATCTTCCAACCAGTCAAGTCATGTGATCTAAGTGAGTGGTCAGCGCATAGGATTTTGGGCTGTAGCATACAGTACCAGCTCCAGAGATACTCCAAAAATCCTTCACAGAGAGATGAACATCAGCCATTTTCCCAGTTTCACAGGATTCTCTGCAGGTCCTCTGAACAGAAGCTTTGGCTCCTGGTTATGACTAAAAATCTCCTAGTATAGTACTTGGCACAGATTCTGTATAGCATCAATTTGGGTAAAAGCTCTGAGGTCAATATAATCCTTAAAATAAGCATAGACTAAATTTCTGTATTAAATTCCAAAACCAAAAGGCCTTCCATCAAAACACACACACACACATCTTTCTGGACAAAGATGATTAGAAACAGGGTTATGGAGGAGCTTATAAAACTCTAACACTGAAATCTGAGTTGATTATATCACCACAAGCTACAGGAGAGTATGTCAGCCATGCCTTGTTCGCCATTATCAGATAACTATAGCACTTTCTTTTAGCTTCCCCTGCCTAAGCTTCGTTATTCTCGGTCAATTCCCAGACCCAATTAGCATTTTTGCCTAGTGAAAATTTCCTATACTCTATGTTTCCTGACTGTGAATTTAATAAAATGAACATTGTATCTCTATTTCTCACCTTTAAAAAAATTCCCTCCCCAAACACCTATATTCATGTCTTTGCTGTGAATATATTTATTCATCCAATCAAAAGAAAATAACAACTATAACAAAAATTTATTGAGCTCAGTGTTGGCTTTAGTGGGCTGAGAAATAGAAAAAATAACAGAATAAATTATTCTCTAGTTTGGAAGACAAGATGTGAAGAGTCAAGCTACAGAAGAACAATGTTATGATAGCAATTAAAATGCCCACAGAATACAGGATTAGTACAGAATAAAGATAACAAGTTTCTCACATGTATTTTTCCTGGCAAATAATCCAGTCTTGTTTTATCAAAAAAACAAAAACATTAGAGTCATATTGTGTTCATTTTTTCACGTGCATGAACTAGTAATTTTAGCTCCTTTAATATACATGATCCATATCTATGAACTTCACTTTTTGTCTTAATTATTAGGTTTGGAAAAAATAGTTTCATGGACACAATTAAGGTATGCTATGTCTCTGACTTGATTTCTAAGTTAAGATTACCACCTTTAAATATTGAACAATAATTACAATATGAATATCAACTTATCTGGGGTCTTTACTTTTTAACTATATAATGAAAGGAAACCACCTCATGTAAAATCTATACTTTACTTTAAAATCACATCCGCTCATGCTTTTGAAAAAATATATGTTTAAATAGTTGTATCCATATTCAGGGCTTTTCAAGAAAAATGAGGTAGTTTTAGTATTAAGATGTCATGAAAATGGATCAACCTTTCATACACACACACACACACACACACACACACACATACACACACACATAGCCACTGGCAAGCAATTGTAATTTAAAACTACTCTCAAGGCAAACCCTATAAATCAGATTCATAGTAGAAATTCTGACAGTCTTTTCATCACAGTATTTGTAAAATACTTTTACAAAAGAAAACATAACAAATGTCTCCTCTCTGTGTGTATGTATATCAGGACCTCTGGGATATAGCAATGCCACAAGTGGTGGAATGCCCCCAGCTTTGACAGTCTAAACTGCAATAGTTACAATCATTCCAGTGTCTCTGATTCAAACACTAGGTGATGTACCATTGTCGGCACACATTATAGGGAATTTGGGACCTGGATGATTGGTCCTAAAGGTTCAAATTTACTTTTTTTTTGTACAGAAGTAAAGTTTGAACTTTAAAACTTAGACAAGTGAAGAAAAATAAAGATTCTTCCTGGCATTCTAGGATAACACTATTTACATGGTAGGTGTTAATCTTTAATATTAGTCACCTAACTCCCAAACTCTCTGTTTATGAGAAAGTGAATTAATTCAAGATAAGATATAATTTCTGCAGTCAAGGAACTTAAAGGGTGCCTAAGGACATGGACATTAAACTATCAGTTGCAATGCATTTAAATAAGTACTCATATAAAAGATTCTAAGATAGTATGAGGCCACAAAAAAAAAAAAGAGTCATTCATTGTATAGTCTGGGATGAGGACAAATGCCTTGATGGAGAAAAAGACTTTTGAATAAATTATTAAAAGACACCTACAAAATTTCTAGGCTTATAAAGAAAGAGATGGAAAGACAACTCAGAGTTTTAAGAAAGCCTGAGAAACAAAGACAGAGGACAAAAATAACAGACATTGTGCTAAGGAAAGTCAATTTTTTCAGAATGTTAATACATAAGCATGAAAGAAGAGGAGGGGAGAGGTGTGAGAGAAATAAACTGGTTCATTTCTGAGGCATTTAAACAATTTAAATTAATTTATTTGTACTGATAAAATATTTTCTTTTCAAAAATGTTTAAGATTTTATTTATTTAATTTTAGAGAAAGGGGAAGGGAGGAGGAAAGAGGGAGAGAAACATCAATGTATCAGAGGGAAGAATCATCAATGGGTTGCCTCTTACACACACCTGACCAGGGATCAAACCCAAAATCGAGACATGTGCCCTGACCAGGAATCGAATGGCAACCTTTTAGCTTGCAGAGCAATACTCAACCCACTGCACCACACCAGTCAGGGCAACTGCACTTTAGATAGTGTTTTATATCCTTCTATTTTCCCCACCATGATAGTATGTTACAGAGAAAAGAATTCAAGGATGCAGTTGCCAGGTATAGATGTGTGTCCTTAAACAAGTTATCTAACTGCTGCATACTTCAGTTTCCTCATCTTTTAATTGGGAGAATAATCCAGGCAGCCTCTACAGTATTCATGAGTGCTGTAATTATTCTAGAGGCTGAAAAACTTAAGGATATTATTTTATCATTATTTTGGCAAACTTTAGAGATTCAAAAATGAGTATCTGAATCTAAATATATTTCTATTTATTTTATTATTTTAAAGTAATATTTATTTTTTAAAAGTTAACATGTGCATGTAATAGGAAACTGAAAAAAAACAAGAACAAGGAACAAAGTCATCCATAGCCACAAGCAGTTTATAGTCTGACACGTCCTAAATCTCCTGTGTGTTTACACAACTAAGCTTCCATTTTTATGTAACTAAGATCACAGAGTTATGACTCATGTTTTTTCATACATCATGAATATTTACCATTTCAAACTCTCAAAACTATATGAGTATCCTGATAACCAAGAACACACTACACCAACTTCTCCTGGAAGAAAATAAAATATAATCCTGACTTTCTTGAACGTATTGTTAATATTCCCACATGATGAAATGATAATAAAATGTAGTTCAAAAGGAAAAGTTAGGGTCAATAAAAAACAGAACAAATACAGGAGGGCTAACATAATTTCTACAGTTGATCTTCAAGTTTGATGTTGATCTCGCTTTTAGCCTTGTGAAAAAGAACACATTGTTAATCATTTATTTGTCATTATTTAAAAATAAAGAGAAGACAGGGGCCCAAGTAAAGCTTTCTTTAGAATTGAATCTTAAATTAAATTTCTCACATTTTTAAAGGGATTACCAAGTGATGAAGTTGGCAATATTTTGAAGCAATTGTTATAATTTATGAAACATTACTTTTAGCAGCTATAGACAAAGCCAAGATAAGACTTTTAATCTTAATAATATGATGGTATTTAATTGAAGGACTAAGCTAAAATGGATTACTATTGTTACTCTCTAATAGTCTGACATTATTCAAGAATAAATTTGTAGATGTATGTTTGCTCTGTCAAAAATATTATTAGCTCAGCTGGCATTTTGATAAATGTTAGATAGAGAAAAAATCTAGTATAACATATTCTTATTAAAATTAACACAAGTAAACACTGTCTTACTGAAAACATTTATACTAGCCCAAAAATATCTCTAGAAAAAATTGAGATGTACAAACCAGACATACAAATAAAAGACATACAATTCTACTCTGCAGAAATTAAATTGTGTAGAAAAAGAGAATCTGGAAATGCAACATTTTTTAATGTTACATAGATGTGATTTCAATACATTTCCAGAGTAGATATAACAGGGAGAAAATCTGATGAAATTGAATTTCTCTTCCTTCTTTTTCAGGTATTTCCCTTAGTTAAAATTAGTGACAATATATTACTGTGCACAGTCTATATCATTACCTATGTATCCATCTCACTTGGCTCCATCTTGCTAAAATATCTATTTTCCTCAATAGATATTTTGTGGTTTCTTAATAAAATCACAAATTACAAATGCAACACATGGTATCTCCAGTCAAATATAGGAACAAATTTGAACAAATAGGAACAAATGTCCATGACATTGTGATGGTTCTTCTCTTTCTCTTTTTCTTCAAAATTAAACCGAAAATTCACTGAGAAATGGTAACATGTCCAATTTTTTCTGCATTACATCACCTTCTCTTATGCGGAAACTCACTGATAGAAGCCATTCAATAAATATATGTTACATAAATAAACAATCAAAGGTATGGATCTAGAGAGAGTACTGAGAAGGAGCATTGAATTAAAAGTAGAGACTCAAAATGACTTATTTTAGGGATAGAAAAAATACAAGTAAACTTACTGAGTAATATTTATTTGTTTAAAAGTTCACATGCCCTTTATTTTGCTTTTGGTAGGCTTCATTTGTTGTTTCATTTTTTGACCAAGTTCATCAGTTCTGTGAGCATATTGATTACCAACATTTTGAACTCCACATCAGACAGGTTGGCTATCTCCTCATCACTTAGCTCCTTCTCTGGAGTTTTGCTCTGTTCTTTCTTTCTTTTTTTTGGGGGGGGGGCAGGGAGGGAATTTTAGTTTATTTTTTAAATATATTTTATTGATTATGCTATTACAGTTGCCCCATTTCTCCTCCATCATTCCCCTCCACCCTGCACACCCCCTCCCACCCACATCCCCCCCTCTATTTAATGTCCATGTGTCATACGTTCTTTAGCTTCTACTTTTCCCACACTATTCTTGCCCTCCCCCTGTCTATTTTCTACCTACCATCTATGCTACTTATTCTCTGTACCTTTTCCCCCTCTCTTCTCCTCCCAATCCCCTGTTGCTAACCTTCCATGTGATCTCCATTTCTGTGTTTCTGCTCCTGTTCTAGTTGCTTGCTTTCATTTGGGCCATATTTCTTTGTCTCAGGGCACCTGTTAAGTTTTAAATGGGTGGGGCCTTAGGTGTTCTCCAGGGCAGGGCAACCCTCTTTGCTGCATTGTGGCACTGCCTATGGGGGAGGGGCCAGAGAGGGAACAACAGGGCTTGCTTGCTGGGCTTTAGCCCCACTTTCAAACAAACTCTCGTGTGAGACTGGGAGTTTCTCCCACCCTGCCATAGTCCACAGTTAGCTCTGAGTCTCATTTTCCCATTCAGCCAGCTCCACACTCACAGTCTGCTGCCTTATAGGGGGTCATTTCAGGAACTAAACAGTGACAGGAAGGAAACCAGAACTCAAAACAATGCTTTGTAATGAAAGGAAGAAATAAACATCCAACTGGAACAGAATGAAGAAAAAAGAATTATTCAAAAAAATGAAGAGAGGCTTAGGGCCCTCTGGGACAACTTTAAAAGTTCCAATATCTGAATTATTGGGGTGCCAGAAGGAGAAGAACAACAGCAAGAAATTGAAAACTTATTTGAACAAATAATGAAGGAGAACTTCCCCAATCTGGTGAAGGAAATAGACTTCCAGGAAGTCGAGGAAGCCCAGAGAGTCCCAAAGAAGTTGGACCCAAAGAGGAATGCACCAAGGCACATCATCATTAAGTTACCCAAGATTAAAGATAAGAAAAGAATCTAAAAAGCAGCAAGAGGAAAGGAAACAGTTACCTACAAAGTTGTTCCCATAAGGCTATTAGCTGAATTCTCAAAAGAAACCTTACAGGCAAGAAGGGGATGGAAAGAAGTATTCAAAGTATGAAAGGTAAGGACCTACATCAAAGATTCCACCAGCAAAGCTTTCATTTAGAATGGAAGGGCAGATAAAGTGTTTCTCAGATAAGGTCAAGTTAAAGGAGCTCATCATTACCAAGCCCTTATTATATGAAATGTTAAAAGGACTTATCTGAGAAATTGAAGATCAAAAACTATGAACAGTAAAATGACAACAAAATCACAACTATTAACAAGGGAACCTAAAACAACAACAACAACAACAACAAAAATATTAAGCAAACACCTAGAACAGGAACAGAATCAGAGAAATGAACATCACATGGAGGGTTTTCAGTGAGGAGGGGGAGAATGGGGGGAAGGTACAGAGAACAAGAAGCATAATTGGTAGGCATAAAATAGACAGGGAGAGGTTAACAATGGTATAGAAAACAGAGAAGTCAAAGAACTTATATGTAAAATTCATGAACATGAGCCAAGGTCGGGGGGAATACTGGAGGGTTGGGGGTGCAGGATGGTGAGGAATAAATGAGGAAAATTGGGATAACTGTAATAGCATAATCAATAAAACATTAAAAAATAATTTTATAAAATATCCTTACATTATATAACATAAATACAGGCCTCTGTTTTTGCATTAAATCATTTTTTTAAATAAAAATAGGTCACATGTCCTCATGTCAATTATAACAGAACTGTCAATTGTTTTTTCAACTGGCTCACATTGTTGCTCAACGTGACTAAAACAATAGAGAATATAAGGTATGGTCAAAAAGGGCCAAAAGCAGTAGTGCCATTATAACCCCAAAATATTTAGAAACACTTGCCTATTGTAAGCTGGTAAGTACATGTATCAGGAAGAACTGTCTAAAACACTGTTAGTAATAGCTGTGCATAGTGCTTTAAAAATATTTTTTCATTTAATACTCTGATCAATTCTATGAAATAGGTGGTATTATTGTCCAAATTTTGCAGACAAAGAAGTTAATACCTAGAAGTTAAGTGGCTTATAAATACACCAATAGTAGGTTGCAGAGCTAGGAAATGAACCCAAGTCTGTTTGACTTCAAAATGCACAATGTTGTATTTAATGCTGAAGATATACAAAGACCAAGAATAGACATATGAAAAGATGTTCAACATCACTAATCATCAGAGAAATGCAACATTAAAACCACAATGAGAAATCACCTCATACCTGTCAGAATGGCTATTATCAACAAATCAGCTGTCAAGGATGTGGAGAAAGGGGAAAACTTTTCACTATTGGTGGGAATGCAGATTGGTGCAGTCGCTGTGGAAAGCAGTATGGAGATATCACAAAAAACTAAAGATGGATCTGCCTTTGACCCAGCAATCTGCTTCTGGGAATATCTCCGAAGGAACCCAAAACACTAATTAGAAAGAACATTAAGCACCACTATGTTCAATGCAGCATAGTTTACATCATCAAGATATGGAAGCAGCCCAGGTATCCATGGGTGGATAAAACAACTATGGGGCATTTACACAATGGAATATACTACTCAGCCATAAAAAAAAAAGAAGAAGAAAATGTTACCCTTTGTGACAGTATGGATGGACCTGGAGAACATTATATTAAGTGAAATAAGCCAGTCAGATAAAGACAAATACCATACAATTTCCCCCATATGTGGAATCTAATGAAGAAACTACACTAACAAGCACAATAAACAGACTCATAGAGAGCAGGATGACAGCTAACATGGGGGGAATTAGGGAGTAGAGGGATTGAGCAAAAGGGAAAAAGGGCTGATGGACATGGACAACAGTGGGATGATTGTGAAGGGGCGTGGGGTATAAGCAAACTAATGATAATGAAAAAACATAATAAAAATAAAAATAAAGTAATTGAAAAATGAAAAACAAAAAAGAAAAATAATAGCTGCTACCCAGTTGCAACAATAATACAATAACAATGAAAGCTACCATTTACTAATTGCTTGCCATATGTAAGTGACTGCTAGACATTTTACCTATGTTATCTTTTATTAATCATCACATCACCTTGGGGTTTAAGCATTATTTTCATGAATTAAAGCCAAGCTTCAGAATTAATCTATGTAATTTGCTTAAGAATCTCAATTTAATAAGTGACAGAACTTAGATTATTGTGCAGACATTTTTTTAAATCCTTATTCTGTTCTTAGATTGCTAAGCTACCAAAGGAAGTAAAGTAGTGGCAGTAGAAATTGGGAGAAATTTGTCCATAATCAGTGATTTTTCTAAAACAAAGTTGACATTATTCTATATACACAAAACACTGGAGTTAAATATTGACTCTACTGCAATGGATTTTTGGAGTAGTACCAAAGAGTTCCAGATACTTTGCTTTCTGTAGAAAAAAACAAGTTCTTTAATATGATTCTTTTATTTATGTTAAAAATCACTATCTTTTGTTTGTAAATAAAGTTTTCAATATGTCCATGAAATAAATGAAGCTTCTTACTAGGTACATCAAAATATTTAATTGTATGTCTTCTTTGCATACAAATATTGCAATGGCTCCCTAGAGCTTTCTGGTATCAAGGCTACATTCCATAGCCTACATCTATGCCTTTCATAGTATAGCTTGAGTTTAATTATCAATCAAGCCTTACGCATCACTATTCCAAGTCAGACTTACATCCTTTTCAACACTCTTAACTTCCCTTTATCACTGTATCTTTGCTTATCCTATTTCAATTTGGAGAAAATGCTTTACTGCAATCATTTTTTAAAATTAGCAATTAGATTTACAAATGCACTGTGTTTTGCAGCATCTTGTGACCTGTCAGGCAAGCCCCTAAAAGGTGACAAAATATCTCCTCACTAACTTTAAAGCACTGATTTATAAACACCTTTTAATTTCTGCTGAGATTCTATTAGATAATACTTCTGAGAGCAGTTTCAATGATCTGCTTACAGCTTTCATACAATAACTACTCTATAACACACTTGGACAAGAGAAACTATTACAAATGCTGATATCAGTATCAAGAATGCCAGTCATTGATTAGAGTTATCACTCTCCTACAAACATGGCTACAGATTAAAACAAATCTTCTATATAGAATATTAGGGTAAGTAGTAGGAAAACATCTAGACATTTTGTTATATTTTTATTGATAAAAATATGGCTTAAATTACTGCTGTTGTCAAAATACTGAACTCATGGCTATCACAAGACATGATGATCTTTTGGAGGTCTCTGTTGAGCAGATGGTCCATGTCTGTCCCGACATGCCTGCCAATGTTACTTACACTGCAATCGCTTTTGCTAGCAACACATACATCACCTGCTTGTACTTCACATCTCAGAGACTGGAATTATTCTCACATTGTCATCATTATTTTCTTCTATTTTCTGACAAGAAAGACAACCATGGAGTTCTAAAATATGTATTGTTCAATAACTATGAAGTTGGCAACACTCTTGGCTTTGGAGTTTTCTGTTTTTGTCTTTTTCATTTTTGTGACTCATAATGAATTTCTTTGTCATATTCAGACAGTGGAGAAAAATACTGGTACTAGCATATGTTACAAGGACTCTAGACTTGTTTTTTAAGGGACTTTCAGTTGTATTAGTTACATAAATTTTAGACATGAAGTGTGGAAGAAAGGGGTAAATTATTAGCTGCTTCTAAGAATGAGGCATTGATAAGAGATAAGTGCCTTTATTTCCAAAGTTAAAAAAAAAAAAAAAAACAGTACTACAAATTCATTTCAAAGCCCTACAGAATTAAATACAAAGGAAAATGTATTGAGCCCCGCTGTTAAAACTCTGTCTTCAAACTAAAAAAATTAGCCCTGGTTTGTTGAAAAATAAATGTATCCATTAAACTGATGTGACCCTGACAGCATATTTCTTATGTGTTTTAGTAGACTTTGTTGCTTAAAATAATGTAGGATGAGATGTGTCAGTTTTTATTTTATATTTCTTTAATAGGAAAAACTAAAATTTAAAACACTAAATAAAAAGCAATGTAATTATGTTTTCCTCCCTGTTTCATTCCACCATTTATTTGAATTTTACAAATACAACTCCCTTAGTAAGGATACATAATCTTTATTTTAGGAATGTGAAATTTTGGTCATTTCATCTACATGAGGCTGAGTTTTACATGAGAACTAAAATTAGCTTCTATCTTCCTCAGAAGTTTTATTATTACATAAAAGGAGTCTGGGATTTTACCTAGGGTTGAAAAAAATTGCTTAGTGATTCATGAAACACTGAAATGAACTGATATTTACTTCAGTGAGCTAACGGCTTACTTATATTTTGAACTAAAAATTTTTCAGGTGCTGCTAATCTGTTATGATACTAATTTCAGATTCTTTGGAAGTCCCTAATTTCACTATTTGCTGTAAAAACCTACCTTTACTTGGAATGTTTAAGGAAAGAGCTTTTATTATATGGCTAACTCAGGACTCTCAAGAATTATTTTTGAATGTGGCCTTGGTTCATGTATATGTGGACTACAAGTATCTCTGTCCATTGAACCCCTGGGGAAACCACAGTTCCATTTTCCTGCTTCTGATTCCACTCTAAGGGTTACTACCATAATCTGGGAATATGGTTGGTTTAGTAATCCTTTCAAGCAATGAGATGACATTCTTGCTCTTTTGCAGTCCTGGATCTCCAAACCCTTAATGTAATCTATATGCTGTGAATATTTTATATAAATATAAACTCAGAAAGATTCCCAATGTATCTAAGTCACTAAGTCACTAGAAGTAAATGACTTGTCAACATGATTACCCAATCCCATGTTATCTCAAGCATATATAGGTGAC
Source organism: Anoura caudifer (assembly GCA_004027475.1). NCBI lineage: Eukaryota > Metazoa > Chordata > Mammalia > Chiroptera > Phyllostomidae > Anoura > Anoura caudifer. The sequence continues at coordinate 21,834 of PVKU01004884.1, forward strand.
TAATGTTCAAAGCCCAAATTAATAGCACACAGCATTTTAGGCCTGAGGTTAGTTTACAAAACAAATAATCTGGTTAGAATATTTGACACTTATTTATAAGTTTCTTTGATAAGATAAGGATGGTAGCAGCTACTTTAGTTAACATCCATTTTATTTTTCTTGCTTTTCAATTGCAATGTGTACTTCAAGGTATTTTATAAAAATTACAGGTAATTCTCAAAATAATCCTAAAAAAGAAAATAGAAAGGATGAAAAATAGAATGTATGAAAAGAAAGACAAATAATAAGTTCTAAAAATCTAACATATGTATTTGTTATGCATTTTAACTTTGGAATCATGTTTTGTGTGACAAAGATGAATTTACTTTTTCTAAAAATGTAGGTTTGAGAGTATAGATGTTATAAGTTAATACTAATATTCTAGTTGAACAAATACATAGAGTTAAATGTACTCTAGGTTAGCAACAGGTTGAAATAGTGCTGAATGCATAATAACACAGCCTGAAACAGGAATAAATAAACTATCAGTTGCTATAGTTATATTGGTATTGCCTACAACAGACTAATTAGGATGGGACTCATAGGAATCTTCTTTAGGGTCAATGTAATTGAGTGCTTTTGAAAAGAATAAAATGCAAATAATTAGATTAAAATAATACCGAAACCAACTATTTTTATATTTTGTCTTCATTTTAGGCAGAGCCTTAATTACAATATACAATATATATAATGTATATGTATATATATAGAAATTTTGTTTTTTGCTGACCATGAAAAAATATTAAGAAAGAAAAAATATCATTTTGTATTTTTCAGGTATTGAAAAAAATTAGGCTATATTGATCATTGTAGTGGAATTACACAGTAGATTTTTCTTGTTTGGACGCCCCAAAATAATACTTTTCGGTACTTTGGAAAATGCAGTGTTTTAGAACAATTAGAATGCTCTAGACAACATCATTTGGCCAACAATAATTAAAAACTAAACTATTATTGATTGGCATAATTGGCATAAGTAGAGAATGGCATTAACAGTCACAATCCCATGAAATTTGAGGAGGCTAGGGAGACACATCTCAGAGAAAAAAACGGAAGATGCCAAGGTGCTCAAAACAGCTGAAAATAACTGTTTGCCAATCCATCCCCTTAACCAGGTATGACACCGAGTCATAACATATAAGAATTACTGTGAAAACAGGATTTAATCTGATACCTGTATAGGCACCAGACTCGATTAAATAGATGGAATATGCAACTTCAGCTACTTCGACCACTTGCAGCTGTTCTGACGGTGCACGAGGATGTGTGGATGCCAGTTCCTATGTGTTCTGTGCTGCTAACGCCCTTGATCCAGCAAATTCAGTTGGCTTTCATCTGACGTCCTCAGACTTCCAGTGTCAAAAAACTGATTATTATCAGAGACAAGAAAAATAATGGAGTATAAAGAATGGCTGATCAAAACATTACTCTAAATATGTCAAGAGAAAAAAATGTAACCTGAGCAAAAGAGTGCTAGAATGTATTGATTAATTAAAAGCATAAACAGAGTGCTGTGATAGGAATTTTAAAAATAGTTTTTCTTTCATGCATAGAATTTTATTTTGAACCAGAATACGAATAGAACAAAGTTTTCACTGTTTTCTATAAACTATTGAACCTTATACCAGACTGTCAAAAAATAGGAAAAGAGCCATTACATTAGAGTTAAATATACTTGGACCGTGAAACGTTAACAACCCCAAATTGTCTACTGCTAATCAGCAAACACCAGGCAATTTTGCCACAACAGGCAGCCATTTGGAAACTGTAAAACTGTCAGTTTTGGTTAATGCAGTTAAACACTTAGAGTTCTTATTCAGCCCAAGATTATGACTTTTAATTCCAGGTCATACTGACCTCTTCATCTGAAAGAACTTCTATAGCTTAAAGCCTGGCTAAAGCAATTTTCTTAAATTAATCAGATATCCTCACTTGGGTTCCGCAGCAGGAAAGAAAATTTATACAAATGAGCTCTTTTCCCTCCTGCAGTTTCTCTTTGGTTCAGAACAGCATTATGCAATAATTTATTTTATAGGAAGAATTATTCCTGATAAATACAAAGGTAACTTGCTTAAACAGAAGCACGCAGTTATGAGGGTTTTTAGCTCCATGCCACTGAGAGAGGGGAGTTGAATATTTCCTCAACTACGTCACTGTCATAATCAACATGTTTTATCAAGATCTTGTATATGTATTATTCTCAACACACCTAGAAAAGTTATTTCTTGTATTTTATATAATTTTAAAGTATATTTTTGCCATGTACTACATATTTACATATTTCCCAAAGGATTTTTGCTCTCCTAGAATTTTCCTAAATATATTGTTTTTAGTTTTCCTAAAACAATAAAAATAATAATAAAAAAGAGAGTAATCAAAGAGAAAATCCATTCAGGTAGAGATTACAAATCCTGAATCCCTTAAAGTTATACATTTCCAATTATAAAATAAGGTCTGCATTAGGTGGGCAAGTTATACCTCTTCAATTATAAGATAGGGTCGGCAGTAGGTGAAATAATAGCTCCCCAAAGTGCAGTACATTTGTTCATTCTGTGAACCTGTGAATACATTTATTTATAAGGCAAAGGGGACTTTGAAGATGTGATGAAGATTAAGGATCTTGAGATGGGGAGATTATGCTGGGTTATTCAGGTAGCCCAGTCTAATTATATGTGCTTTAAAATGGAGACCATAGCTGGCTATGGTCAGAGGTTACGTGACTATTTATCTCAGAGAGATGCAATCCCCAGGGTTTTAAAGATGGAGAGTGAGGCTAAGAGCCAAGCAATGTTGGAAGTCTTCAGATGCTGGGAAAAACAAGAACTTGGATTGTGTCCTAGAACCTCCAGAAATGAATGCAACTCTACCAACATCTTCAACACAAGACTGTCTGGGAATCCCTGACATACAGACTGTAAAATGATACATTTGTAATTGTCTAATCCCCTAAAGCTGCGGTAATTTGTTACAGAGCATAGCAAACCAATGCAAGAAAACCTCTCCCCCCATACTGTTTTTACTTAATATCCTAACAAAAGATGACGTATACAGTGGTGTGTTTACATGCTGTTATTTGAAGACTTCACTTTAGTTGTGAAAGGCTGTTGAAGTGGATATTTATTTTTTGCTCTCCCTAGTATCCCTGCTCAACTCTTAATAAAGTCCAAATTTGGGAGCTCCTTTCTCATTGTACACCTTCTTAGTGGAAGTGTAAATTCTAGCTCCAACAGATCTGGCTCTGATGATTCAAGCATTTTATCTAAGCCAAGTAAATAAAATTCTCTCTCTAGGGGCTTTAGTTCCTGAGCAGGAATTAAAGAAATAAGATGGGAGGTACACTCTGCATTCCAGATGACCAGAACTACCGTAGTTCCTCCTTTGTTTCTGCTTGACCCTTTCTGTTATATAATACCAGTCTTTCCTGAATATTCATCTGATATTCCCCCAAATAATAATAGTATTGTTGTTTATAAGCAGAACTGGGTTTTGTGGTTTGCAATGGAAGAGTCCTAAATGGTCTACACACATTTGAATGAATGAGTATGCGCATAAATGGGCTTTGAAGAAATTTATTTTGACAAGTCTGACATAATTGAAGTATATTTTCTTATAATGTTCTTTCTTACAGCCCCTCCTTGGCTGTGCAGCCCCCATATCTAGACTTATTCCTAACATAAACATCAATTTGATTTTTCCCACATCGCACTTTACAGCTCATCAAAAGTAGACAGTTCTGTGATTCCTCTTCTTTCAAGAGAAGAGCTAATCCAAGAAACTACATTAGGAGGGCTAATAGTCATCCTTAATACATATACTATTATGCCCAGGCAGCCCCAAATGAAACAAATTTTTCACAGATTTATAATGTTGGTATTAAAAGCAAATGATTAACTTCTTAGAGCATTATTGGTTATTTTCAATTTTATTTTATTTTTTAATACCATCAATATGTATTTTAAATAAATATTTTATTGTTCTATTACAGTTGTCACAATTTTACACCCTTTGCTCTCCTCTGCCCAGCCCACCTCCCGCTCCCACAGACAATCGCCACCCTGTTGTCCAGGTCCATGAGTCATTCATTTATGTTCCTTAGTATTATTTCTTCTCAAACTATTTACTTTATATGCTCAGGGAAGTTCAGTCCCCAACTTTCTCAAGTCTTATAAAAGTGGCAATTCATAAGTCAACTTCATAGGAGAACAAAAGTTGCATACAATACTTGCCATGTATACATTTCTGCCCTACTTATAAGGAATTATCTCCTCTGAGTCACTTTCTTTTCTTACTTAAGAAAATAGCTGCATGGCCTCAATGTTTATGCTTTGTCCCCACTGAAATTCTTGTGTTGAAACTTTCCACCATCAATTGGATGGCTTTAGGATACAGGGTCTTGAAGAGGTAATTAGGTCCCAGGAGTATATTCCTCCGGATGAGACTTTATACAATAGACACAAGAGAGCTTGGTCACTCTGCTTTCCTCTCCTCTCCTCTTTTCTCCTCCCCTCCCTTCTTTTCACCTTTTCTTTTGTCCACTGAATGAGGACACAGCAAGAAGATAGCCATCTGCAAACCACCAAAAAGGCTCTTGGAACAGAACCATGTTAGCAAGCTGATGTCTGACTTCCAGCCTCCATGATTGTGAAAAAAATTGTTGTTTAAGCCACGCAGTGCATAATAATTTGATATAGCAGTCTTAGCTAAGATAATAGTATATGTGATCATAAACGAAGAGGCAATACATTAGAGAAAGTTCTTAGGTTACAAATCAAAAGACTGAATGTAGAGGTTGTTGCTTTCAACAAATATAACAGAAGTGGATGACTCCACTTGAAACACCCTGAAATACATAAAAATTACAGTTTAAATTAATCCCCAGACTACTGTCTGTCTTAAATGTGACCTCCCTGATAGTAAAGTGATGCTTTTAAGTGAAATATCTGTCTACGGGTTCAAGAAAAACAGTGAAAACACAGCAATTTTCCAATTTATCTGATCTATTCTTTCCATGAAAACATAATTCAGTGCAGAAAATTCAGCTGTGCAGCTTCACTTCCAGGTGAGGTTCTCAGCCAGTCCACAGAGCAGCGGTTATGACTGAGGACTCTAGACTCCCATGAGATTGCCTGAGGTCAAACTTTGGTTCTTTCCCTCAGGAGGCAAGTGACCTTTGGTTATTTACTTAATTCTTTTTTTCCCTTAACATGACAAAAGTAATGGTATATTCCTCATAAGTTTATGGACAGGATTCACGTGAACAAACCATGGAAAAATTTGGCCCATAACAAATTCTCAATATTTAACAATAATTATTTTTATTATATTTACATACCCATCATCAATTTTTAAACACTGCTCTGTGGGATCTTTAGGGCAATTAAAGAAGGAAAGGGCTTTTACATATAGACTTGACCCTTTCTCCAGCCCTATCCTTCAAAGAGAGAAGGATACTTAAATGTGTTTTCTAAAAATGAGATTTTCTGCAGAGGGTGAATATAAAAAGGTTTCACCAGAACAAGTCAGAAATCCATGATGTAAGAATTACTAGAGTTCTAACTAATGTCCAAATTTCCTTTATAAAGATAATGTAAGCATTTATCATCATAAATGTTTCTCTTCAATGTGCTTTTGCTACATCTCATATGTTTTGGTGTTTTGTTTTTGTGTTTTCTTATCTCAAGAATTTTTTTTAATTTCCATTGTATTTTTCTTTGACTTATTTGTTGTTCAGGAGTATGTTGTTTAGTTTCAACACATAGGTGTGGGCAAAAGTAGGTTTACAGTTGTTCATATGGAAAATAATATTATGATTCATAAATAATACAAGAATATACTCTGCTTTGTGTGCAGAGTTTTGTGCCCACAATTACAAACCTACTTTGCTTACCCCTGTATATATGATAGTTTTCTTTCTGCTAGATTTCCTTCTGCCATTAATTTATAGTTTCATTTTATTGTGGTTAGAACAGGTGACTTGTTTTATGACCTAATGTGATCTATCCTTGATAATTTTCTGTGTATACTTGAGCAGAATGTGTTTTCTGCTGCGGTTGGGTGAAATCTTCTATTAGATCTATTAGGTCTGTTTTATATATAGTGTTGTTCAAATCCCCAGTTTCCTTACTGATTTCCCTCTAGATATTCTATCATTTATTGAAAATGGGGTATTAAAATATTGTATTATGCTCATGTTGCTGTTTCTCCCTTCAGTTCTTTCAATGTGTGCTTCATATATTTTTGTGTGCTCTAATGTTGGGTGCATATATAATTGTTATAAAATGTGAATTGGCCATTTTATCATTATATAATAACTTTGTATTTCTATCTCATGAATTTCTAAATCAAAGTCTAATTGGGTAGAAGTATACCACCTCTACTTTCTTTATTACCATTTGCATGGAATCTTTGACTATCCTCTCATTTTCAGCTTATATATGTCCTTCAATCTAAAGTCTCTTGTAGGCAACATATAGTTGGGTTATGTTTCTTTTGACACTCTGTGTCTTCTGGAAATTTTAATTGATTTACTTTAAAGTCATTATTGATTGGGGAAGATTTACTAGGTTTATTGTTGCTATTTTTTCATTATTTTCAGTCTTGTTTAAAATCACTTTTGTCTCTCATTTTCTTTCCTGCTGTCTTATTTTGTGTTGTGCTGATTTTTTTGAAGTGACTTGCTTTGATTCCTTTCTCTTTCTTTTTGGTATTTCTTTATTGTTTCCATGGGGCTTACATAAAATGTCTTATAGTTCTAGCAATTTATTTCGAGCCTATACAACCTAATTTCAATAGTATACAGTCAACCTTTTCATTCTCCCACCACAATTTGTTGTTGATGACACAAATTACATTTTTTATATTGTATATCCACTAAGGTATTTTTATCATTATAGTTTTCACATTTCTGTCTTTTAAATTCTATGCTAGGATTAAAAGTGAGTTATTCATTACCTTTAAGTGCTATAATATTGCAGTACTGCATGTTTGTCTGAATAGATACCTTTGCCCGGAAACCTTATACTGCCATGTGTTTTCATGTGGTTTCAGTCTCCTTTTACTTCAACTTTAAGGATTTCTTCAACATTTCTCATAACACAAGTAATTAATCCCCCAAGATTTTTCTCATCTGGAAAAGTCTTCATTTCTCTATTTTTAAAGAACAGTTTGGCAGATATAGTATTCAGAAAAGTTTAGCCTTTCTTTAAAATTCTGTTATCAGTTTTAATATCACCCTATTTCCTTCTGGCCTATAAAGTTTCTGCTGAAAAATGCACTGATAGTCTTATGGGGGGTTCCTTTTAAATGAAATTCACTTTTTTCTTGCTAATTTTACATTTTTCTTATTTTTTACTTAATTTGACTACAATGTGTCTCAGTGTGAATTTATTTAGTTTCAAATTATTGGGCTTCATGGATCTCAATATTCAATTCCTTCTCCAGATTTGGCAACCTTTTAGGCATTGTCACTTCAGATGGGCTGCCTACCTCATTTTCTCTCTCTCTTCTTTTTTCCCTTCTATAACTCCATTAATGTGCTTAATAGCCCACTTGATGGGATCCTATATGTTTCACAGGTTTTCCTTACTCCTTTTCATCGTTTGTCTTTTTGTTCCTCTGACTAGACAATTTCAAATGACTTGTCTTCAAGTTTACTGATGCTCTCTCCTGCTTGATCAAGTCTATTATTGAACCTCTCTGATAGAATTTTTAGTCCAATTATTATATTCTACATTTCCAAAATTTGGTTCTATTATATATTTTCTATATTTTTGTTGATATTCTCATTTTGTTCATGTATCAAATTCTTGAGTTCCTAGAACATCTTTATAATGGCTATTTTGACCTATTTGTCAAGTATTTTATATACTCCTATTTCTTTTGGGTAGGTTACTGGAGAAGTATTTTGTTTCTTTGATTGGGACATTTCCTTGTTTCTATGTGTGTCTAGCAACTTTGTGTTCAGATTTTCACATTTGTAAAGCAGTCATCATTTCCAATCTTTACGATTAGCTTCACAAAGGGGAAAGACTCACCAGTCTGCTCTGCTAAGGATTCTGGAGACCGCCAAAATATATATTGAGGGGTATGCAACATCCACCTGTGACTGTAATTGCTCTACTAGAGAGACTTGTTTCTTTTTTAGGAAAGAAGCAGTATTGCTCATCTGCTCTCTGTGTGTGGAACTGCTATTCTCTGGATCTACAGCAGCATCCCACCTTGCCCACCCTTGCTCTCAGTAGCAAGCCCAAGTATGCCAGTTCCCTGTCTTCACCCAAGTTAGGCAAGAGAGATATAAGTTACTTGGGCAGCCCTCTGAGAATCCAGAACACTAAAGGCATACTCCATTCCTCTTGCCCCTTCCTAAAGTACAAGACTTAAGTTTTTCTCTTTCTCCTAAGCATGCCCAGTAGTGCAAGCTGCAACAAACTGACCCTCATTTTTCTTTGTTTTCAGTGGCCCCAGGCATCTAAATTATAGCAGTTTTATTAGCATTCCAAATGAGGCAAGGAAAAAACTACCTACGTGGGAAACCCTCTAAGAAGCTGAAACACAGGATGTACACTCTTGTTTTTAGGGAGGAATCATGAGCTGGGGCGTTTGCTCCCATAACTAAGCTGTGCTGGCCTGAGAAAGAGGCTGATGCTGGTAAAGTGAAATTCTTCTAACCCATTTCAATGCAGGTCTTCTTGGCTTTGTGCGTTCCTGGGCCATTAACTTCTTAACTGGATTCTGAAATCCTTATAAAGATATTTTGGTCCATTTATCATGGTTAAATCAGTATTTCTGTAGGGCCTTCCTATTCTGCCACTTGGCTGATATCACTTTGGAGATTTATTTTTAAATGTTTTAAGGAATTCTCTAAAACTTATTTTTATAATATTTGTTTATTAAAATAAGTTTTTTTTAGTTCAGCTAGATAGATCTTTTGGAATTAATGACCAATCTATGCTAGAGGCTAATTATAATTTGCAACAAATATATCTTGTAATTAGAACATTTAAAATTTTATATCGTATTGCTTCCTGTCATTCTTCTATGTTTAGTAATAGCTGATCTTTGCCTATGCCTTTAATATTTTATACCTTCTGTGCTAGTGTTATTCTCGTTCCCAGTGAGGCTTTTTCCTTATTTATGCATATAAAAAGAATTTTCATTGTCTAAGGTCCGTATCATATATTACTCCCTTCTCTGAAGACATGCCTGAGTTTTTTCCCTCCTGAAAGTAATTTCTTTTGCTTTTGCCTTTGTCTTTTTTAAAGATAAATATACCACCAGAACATAAAATTTCCAAAGACAGAGATTTTGATTTTTTTATTATGGACTTCCACATTGTCTAAAATAAGGTCTGATGTATAATAGTCAGTAAATATTTTTGAAAGAATGAATAACTTCTGAAAATGATACAATTTTATTGTGACTTGATGACTTACTTCTTTAATTTACAAAATGGAGATAATTATAATACCCATCACATAGAGTTATAACAAGAGGGAAAAAGTTAATGGTCATGAATTATTATATGTCAGCTCTTATTATTGTAATTACTTTTCTGTATACAGATGTTCACCATAGTACTTAAACTTAGGATGAGTTTAGAACATGGTTGAATTTTAGAAAAAAAGTTATACTGAACAAAGAAGGGAAAATTTGAAGGGAAATATAAAAAAATATATAAACCAAAATTATAAGTCAGTAGATACACATTGTAATCCTCATTTCTTGTTTCTGACAATGCTTCTTAGAAGTTTTCTTGTCTTTATATCTACTATCAATTTCAGCTTCAATCATTAAAATATCTTTAAAAACCTAGAGATGGTAAGCTTTTGATGTGCAGACATGTTATTTTTAAAGATTTTATTTATTTATTTTTAGAGAGAGGGGAAGGGAGGGAGAAAGAGAGGAAAAGAAACATCAGTGTGTGGTTGCCTCTCATGTGCCCCCTACTGGGGACCTGGCCTACAACCCAGGCATTTCTCTGACTGGGAATTGAACCAGTGACCCTTTGGTTTGCAGCCTGGCACTCAATCCACTGAGCTACACCAGCCAAGGCAACATGTTTTTTATTTTATGAAAAATTGTAAGAAAAATATAACATTGAGTTTCACAAAAAACTTCATGTACACATATTTATTTCTCCATTTTGGATTCTGTTATCTATAACTTTCAAGTACATACTTACCTTTGTGAGTGCATTGGTTCTCATCAGATCAACCATAATAGTTATGCTTATATACTTGATGATGTTATCATTTTCCTTATTCTCCATTCTTCCCTTTCTCTTTTTCCCTTCCTTTTTATATTTGTAAAATATCCTACCTCTCTGTATACTAAGACTTTTCATATTATTCATAGGATTCTTGGTGGCACAGAATATCTGTGAAGAGATTAATTTGGAAGCATTCCACCAATTTTCCAACTGCATAATTTGATGTTAAAGATATTAAGCAAGAAGGGAAATAATTTAATTCATGATAATTGAATTAAATTGGTTACATTAAAATGTGTCTGTCGATGAAAATGACGCTGTCCACCATATTCTAGACTATTCTCTTTTTATGAAGGAAAAAAGCATAAATGAGAAATTGGAAGAAACAAATGGGGGGGTAAAATGTTAAGAGGAGAAGAATGAATTTTTAATCTTCTTGTCTTATGCAATTTTTTTCCTCTCTCTAATGACTTTTCTTTCTCTAACCCTTACCTCCTGGTACACAATTTTCTCAGTGATACCGCACTATACAATGTATTGGCACTGCTTGGTATTGTACCTTTCTGGAAAGCAGTTGTTTACCGTTGCCCTCTCACCAGACAACAGCCAGAGATTTTTGTTTAGGGCAAATATCCTTTACAATTGATGCACGGATGGAAAGAGCAGTTAACTGGAAACAATAATAATTGTCTTCCACAGCAGGCTCAAGGCTTCAACACAGCCACCGGAAGTAGTGGGAATATTTAAGCTGTTGTACCAAGATTTTCACAAATATTTAATTCATAGGATGCATAATAACCACCAACATCACCCCCTCAAAATGTCTGGCCTGCGCTTTCCAGTGAAAGAGGTTACTCATCCTATAGTCAAAATTGTCTTTGATATCTAAATAACAATTTAAAGAAAACAAAGGTTTATGCCTTGATAAAAGTAGAGGTAACAACAAAAACCTCACAGATAGGTGCCCTTGTATATAGGTTCCTGGAATTCATTATGTTTGTAGTAGATTTTTTATTGGAAAATTCTGATAATTAATGTAAGCAATCATTGAAAACATAATATTACTTATACAGAGGTAATACAATTCTGATAAAGTACAATAAAACAAATTTCTTTTATGACAAATATTGATCTATGATTTTATTTTAAAATCCTTTTTTTGTTATCTTTATTAAGCTTTCTTTTTGGTTGCCCCAATATTTGTGCTATTTTCCTTTTTTAATTTTTTAAAGATTTTATTTATCTTTAGAGGGGAAGGGAAGGAGAGAGGGAGAGAAATATCAATGTGTGGTTGCCTCTCATGCGTCCCCTGCTGGGAATTGGCCTGCAACCCAGGCATGTGCCCTGACTGGGAATTGAACCACGATCCTTCGGTTTGCAGGCCCACGCTCAGTCCACTGAGCTACACCAGCCAGGGCTATTTTCCTTTTTTTAAGTTTTTTTTTCTCAGCCCCTAGACTCTTCTCTACCTACCCCCACCCTTTTCCCCAGCAATCCTTACACTCGTCCATGTCCACAGGTTTTCCTCTTTTTCTCAATTCTTTCATCCACCTCCCATTCCTGACAACTGTCAGGCTGTTCTCTATGTGTCTGTCTCTGTTTTGATTGTTAGCTGAATCTTATTAGCTTCCACAAATGAGTGAAAACATAGTATTTGTCTTTTTCTGGCAGATTCATTTCTTTTCTTATTTTATTTTTTAAATATATTTTTTGATTATGCTACTATAGTTGTCTCATTTTTCCCCCTTTATTCCCCTCTGCCCTGCATATCCCCTCCCACCTGCATTCCCCGCCTTTAGTTCATGTCCATAGGTCATATATATATAAGTTCTTTGGCTTTTACATTTCCTATACTATTCTTAACCTCCCCCAATCTTCTACCTACCATTTATGCTACTTATTTCCTGTACCTTTTCCCCCTCTCTCCCCACCCACTCCCCCACTGAAACCCTCCATGTGATCTCCATTTCTGCGATTCTGTTCCTGTCCTAGATGATTGCTTAATTTCTTTTTGTTTTTATTTTAGGTTCAGTTGTTAATAACCGTGAGTTTGTTGTCACTTTACTGTTCAGTTTTCAGCTTCTTCTTAGATAAGTCCCTTTAACATTTCATATAATAGGGACATGGTGATGATGAACTCCTTTAACTTGACCTTATATGGGAAGCACTTTATCTGCCCTTCCATTCTAAATGACAGCTTCACTGGATAGAGCAATCTTGGATGTAGGTCCTTGCCTTTCATGACTTGGGATACTTCTTTCCAGCCCCTTCCTGCTGCAAGATCTATTTTCAGAAATCAGCTGACAGTCTTTTGGACACTCCTTTGTAGGTAACTGTCTCCTTTCCTCTTGCTGCTTTTAAGATTCTCTCCTTATCTTTAATCTGGGGTAATGTAATTTTGATGTGCCTTTGTGTGTTCCTTCTTGGGTCCAACTTCTTTGGGACTCTTTGAGCTTCCTGGACTTCCTAGAAGTCTATTTCCTTTGCCAGAATGGGGAAATTCTCCTTCATTATTTATTCAAATAAGTCTCCATTTTTTGCTCTTCCTCTTCTCCTTTTGGCACACCTATGATTTGGATGTTGGAACATTTAAAGATGTCCTGGAGGTTCCTAAACCTCTCCTCATTTTTTTGAATTCTTGTTTTTTCATTCTGTTCTGGTTGAACATTTCTTTCTTCCTTCTGTTCCACACTGTTAATTTGAGTCCTGGTTTCCTTACTGTCACTGTTGGTTCCCTATACATTTTTCTTTATTTCACTTAGCATAGCCTTCATTTCTTCATCTAATTCATGACTGTATTCAAACAATTCTATGAGCATCCTGATTACCAGTGTTTTGAACCCTGCATCTAATAGGTTGACTATCTCTTTGTCACTTAGTTGTATTTTTTCTGGAGCTTTGATCTGTTCTTTCATTTGGGACATTTTTTTGTCTCACTGTAAGGGACGGAGCCTTAGGTGTTTACCAGGGTGGGGCAACACAGCGTCACTGTGACGCTGTTTGTGGGGAAGGGGTCCAAGAGGGAACAGTGCTGCTTGCTCTGCTCTCTCCCCACTTTCAGTCACTTCCCCCACTACCCAAAAGCAAAGTGGGCTCTTCTTGTACTAATTCCCGAGGTGGGGGAATATTCTAGGACCTTGTGGGTCTCTCCAATGAATTCTCCTGTGAGGCTGGGAGTTTTTCCCACTACTGCCTCAACCTCCACAGGTATTTTCAATCAGAGGTTTGAGTCTTTATTTCCCTGCACTGGAACCCTGGGTTGTGAGGTCTGTCCTGCTCTCCAGTTGTTCCTCCCAGTTTGTCTGCACATGAATGTGGGACAGCCCAGTCCACAGTCCACCTTCTTGCCATGAGTCCTCTCCACCCAGCTGCCCATCTCTGCAATTCCTACTGGTGAGGATAAATGTCCTCTTTATCCGCTTGCTTGTTGGACTTCCATACAGTTCAATTTTCTGTCAGTTCTGGATGGTTTTTGTTTTTAAATTTGTTATTGTCCTTCTTTTGGTTGTGTGAGGAGGCACGATGTGTCTACCTGTGCCTCCATCTTGGCTGAAAGTCCTGTTTATAGTAGATTTTTAATAAAATAGTTAGGGTAGATTTAAAATATGTTTTAATTTGCTGATTTTTACTTTATACTATGTGAAACAATATATGATTGGAGCCAATACTAATTCTCTATCTGTAAATTTTATTTATTTATCTATTTATTATTTTTAACTTATTTTTAATTTATTACAGTGATATTGGTTAATCAATTTATGTAGGTTTCAGGTGTAGAACTCTATAATGCATCATTTATATACTGTGGTGTGTTCAGCAACCCAAGTCAAGTCTCCTTTCTTCACCACGTTTTATCCTCCTTTTACCCTCCTTTAAATGTACTACTTTTTTTCATTATTTTGGTTATCCTTTTCAGTACTTATAAAATAATACCTACATTTATAAGCACATATTTTTAGGTATAAATCTAAAAGTATCTTTGGATGTTTGAGAACACAAACACTAAGTAAAAGGTATTTACATTGATTTTCCATATGCCTCAGTATCATTTGGTTAGACATATCACTTCTATTATATATATAATTTATATATATTTATATATATATAAATTCACTCAGAAGGCATAACATCTAAAGAAAACTAGTAGCACAATTGCTATTAGAGTAGGTTGAAGTTTAAGAAGCAGGCTCTAAGCAGACTCTGAGGCCATCTTATGGCCATCTTGAGGCCAGACTTACAAGTCTTCATCTTATATAACCATTTCAATGAAACCCAACTGTTAAAGCACTTTTAAACACTAACTTATGACTCCAAGATTGAACTTTCTGAATCTGCATTATCCTACCCAAGTTTGAAAGGCAATCTGAATAAGTGAAATTAAAAATAAATGCAACATATGGTGCATGTATTGTTTTACTTTGTGATTTTTTAGGGATATAAGGTATTTAAAAGCTTCTATCCTTTTCATTCCTTTGAATTTAAGCACTACATTAATCTCATTAATGTAGGTTTCCCTATAGGTTTTGCTTATAGGTTTTCCCTATAGGTTTTGTTTTAAAGGAGTTTTGTAGACCAAGTTTCACTATAAAGCCAGAACTGTTATTAGCAGGTTGAAAACTATCTGTATCTTTTCATAATTTACCCAGTATACATTACTATAGTATTAGCCCTTGGGATAACCTTGCAGTAGGTTTCAATGAACACAATTAACTTCAATAACCACAGGAGTAAGAAATTACAGTACTGGTGTTTGAAATAAAATAAGCATAAAATTACTTATATTTCAAATATAGACTGTAGAAAAATGACATTCAACTTGAGTGTTCTGATGTATATGAAATAATGATGTCCTTGTTTGGGCCTATCTCTTATTCTAGTCTCATAAAAATATACCAACAAAGCTTCTTTGCAATGAAAAAGAAAGAACAGATTTACTTGAATCCTTGATTTAAAATTCTCAGTTTGGAAGCAATAACCTCAGGCTATAAGAGAGAAGTTGGAAAGTAATTTTTCACCTGCTTCTTTTTCTTCCAGTCATTACCTGCATATTTCACTTACAGAGTCACATATTTTCATATCAATATTTTTAATTTTTTCCATTTATATATTTATATAGGTAATTAATTTTTAAGTTGGATTTCCCAAGGGGAGCAGAAAGAGTGGGGTTCAGTTGGAACAAATATAAATAATCTGATATATATAAAACTCTTCCAATATTTTATATTTTTAATAAATTTAATGCAAAGAGTCTTTATTAGTGCATATAGTATTATTCTATGATTTTTATATTGTCTCAAGTCAGAAAATTAGGCATTAAAATGTGATTAATGCAATCTTACATTATTTTAACTTTAAGAATGCAAATATGTATATATTTATAAGAAACAAAATATCCATATTAAAGTAATTTAAGAATGATGGGACTAGAGAACAATGATGAATAAAAACAAGTCATAAAAGCTCATTTTAACCAATGAATCAATAAATGGTCATACTAGAAAACAAGGCAAAATGACCAACACATGCTTGACATGAATGGAAGAAGATGATGTTGGCAGGTTTCCAAATTTATGTCAAAATTGTTGCCTTGATTAATCTAGCAGTACTCAAAAATACCTCTATTACTACTATAATATGATATAAATGTGGTAATAATCTCCAGCACCCACCAAAATAATATAAATGTTTCATATGTACGTATATGTTAACATATAGAATATATTTACTCAATATATAAGTCATTTTCAAGTGGTGTTCTATTTTGTTCAATTTGTTGGTTGGTTACTTATTTCTAAAATTAATTATGGCCAAAAAACACCATGATTTACAAAATTTTCTTTGCTTTAAATAAGTTACTGAAATAAAAGCAATGTTTATTGTTATTATGAGTACATTCCCCTCAATATAAAAAGCTGTAAAATGTTTGTTATCATTGCACTAATGGTATACATAAGTCAAGAAGGAATGTCATCACATGAATGAAGATGAAATAGTATTTTTCATTTTAAACTTTCAAAATTTAAGAGTATAATTTCACTATTAGTAATTATATAATATATTTGACAGAAGTTATAAAAGAGTAAGTTTCCCTCAATGAAAATGAAAATAAAAATCCCAACCTTCAGGATGCTGTCACTATAGTAACACTATTAGCATCTTCACATTTTTAATGCATTGCTTTTTCACCTGTTAGAATCATAACAAGATTATCTTTTTGTATCTGTTTTTGTTTTTCATTTAATAATCATCAAAGTGATTTCTTGCCTCAGCATATGTTAGGTATATTAAGTAGCTTAATAGTTGAATCTGTTTCCTTTATAGCTTTCTGATTGAATTGTGCTGAGTGATTCCTTTAATTTGACTCTGTGCAATGCATTTGCAGTTTCACAAAGCCAATATCATTGTACATCTCCTGAGATCAACCTCTCCTTCTGATGAATCAAAACATTAACTGCAATAGAACAACTTTTAAGTCCCAATGCTGAATCCATTCCACCATAGGTTTCACAGGTTCAGCTTAGATCCTGAGATGCTTAGGCTCTTCCCAGAGTCAACTCCCCCCACTGTTTTCTGTATGCAGACAGAAACATGGATGTGACTCACTTCCTGGTATGGACCTGAACTTCTCTCGAGGTTTTTGTTAGTCTCTGTTAAGTATCATGTACATTATTTCTCATTTATTCTGATTATAAGGATATTTAGATCTGCCACAACAAAGAATTTTAAAAAAATGCTACCATCTTACAAAAGAATTCATATAGGAAGCATCATCAAGGAACATGTATAACAAAGTCATGGTATGGGTGGGTGGAGCAGGGGAAAGTGATAGTGGCAAAATGGAAACAACAGTAATTGAACAACAATAAAAATGTTAAGAAAAAGGAACTCATATATGAATAACTGCCTGGAATGCATTACAATTTGCTTTATACACCCTCAAACTAGTTTAGATTATGGATCCATCTTGTAACCTATCACATCTGGGTTGATCAGAGTTCTCTCAGCAGAGCTGACAGATGATTGCCAGAACATTTGTTTAGCATTCAGTCATATCTAGGAGACTGTTCATTTCAGCATACCAAAGAAAAAATATTATTGAGATGCATGAGAACAATGCTTGGACAATCAGTGAGTTGGGTAGAATGAGAAAAAGCTAGACTGTTGGACTGGCAGCATCTCTGCCTGTTTCTGTACAATGGTTTCTGCTTCCTTAAGCAAATAAAAACAACCAAATCCTTAAAATTAAATTTCCATTGAAAAATAGGTTTTCACTTATGATTCAGAAACATTTACAGTTTTTAATCTATACATAATAGTTTTATATTATGCAGAAAATATTATATCCTCAAGTAATCAAGTGAATAACACAAAAACAGTTGTAAGATTAAATATCAAGTGATTTTTGCATGATACTCTGATAGCATGCATGTTACCAGAAGTTAACAAAATCTAGCTTGATCACTTTGTGGGGGTAGGGGGAGAAAATATCTTGAAGTTTCATAAGGTGAAAGTGCCAGAAGCTGGTAAATACTGAGTTAAGTAAAATTGAGGAATTTCCTAAAAGAATGTAGGAGTATCAAAGTGGCCAAACTTGGGCAGCCACTTTATCATTTTGCCTGAAACCCTTTAGTCTTTGACTTCTGCTTCTCTTTTCATGTTTGTCTCATTCTTCCCTCTTTGAAGATTATGTTTTACTCGGAATAAGTCTATGTCCCAGCACCCCACCTGAGTGTTCATGTCTAAGATCAAGGGAGTAAATGTGCAAAGTATAAAATAAGTGGGGCAAAAAGAAAAATATGTTAGCCAGGTAGTGTCTATCACTGTTTCTTAAAATAAATGTCATCTAATTGGTAACATTTTGTTAAATATTACTTTAGAGCTTGTTAAGTATTTTTTAATGTTTTATCATTTATGCAATTACAGTTGCCCCAATTTCCCCCTCTACATCCCCCACCCAACCCTCCACCCACTTCCATGGTCAATCCCCACACCGCTGTCCACTGTCCATGTCCACTTGTCCTTCTTACATGTTCTTTGACTGATGCCTTCACTTTTGTTAAATATTTCAAAGGAAACTTCAGTTTTCTCTTTCCAGTTCTGTACTAGATGATCAATTTGAAGTAATATTTAGGAACTCTTGTGAAGTCAAGATATTATTTATCATCAAGAATTAAAATACAGTAATAATCCAAAGTTAAATGAGACATCTAATTTAAAAACAATGACTGTAACAAATCTAAAGTAATTATCAAATGACAACAAAAACAATTAGGAATATTACTCCATGTTTAGCTGGGCCTTATAAAATGACTGAGTGAGCATTCCATATAAACTGGACAGTCTGAAAATATGTGCAAATTTCAACATCTCAAATATTTAATATTTAACAATATTATTTTTTCCAATCCATGAACCTGAAATTTTGCATTTATTTTGGTCTTTTTAAATGTCTTTCAACAATGTGTTGCAGTTTTCAGTATATAAATCTTTTAAGTCTTCCATCAAATTTATTAAAAATAATCGCATTTTTAGTAGTATTATTGTTTACTGAATTTTTAAAAATCATTTTAGGAATGCTACTTGCCAGCATAAAGATACAACTCTTTTTGTAAATTTATCTTGGATTCTATAAACTTGGTGAACTCATGTACAAGTTCTAACAGGATTTTTGTGGATCCATTAGGATACTTTTACACAGGCACACCTTGTTTTATGTGCCTCATTTTACCACACTTCACAGACCTGCATTTTTTACAAACTGGAGGTTTGTGGCAATCCAACATTGAGCAAGGCTATTGGTGCCATTTTTAAAACATGCTCAGATGGTAGAATTTTTAGCAATACATTCTTTTTAATTAAGGTATGTATATAATTTTTGAGATGTAATGCTATTGCATACTTTATAGACTATAAGATATTATAAACCTAGCATTTATATACATGGGGAAACCAAAATATTGTGTGATTCCCTTCATTATGGCAGTCTAGGACCAACACAATGTCTCTGAGGTATTCCTGTTTATAAAACCATGTCATATGCATACATAATAGTTTTACTTCTTATTTTCCAATCTGGATGACTTTTATTTCTTTTTCTTGCCTAATTGACCTAGTTGAGACCTATAATATAATGTTAAAGTGACAAGATCATCCATCATTCTCTTTTTCCTAATATGAGGATAAACCCATTAATCATTTCACTATTAGATCTGTTATTAGCTGTACGATTTTTATAGTTAGACTTTATTAAATTGATAACATCCCCTTCTACTTCTAGTTTATTGATCATTTTAATAATGAAACAATGTTGAGTTTTGTCAAATGTCTTTTCTGCATTTATTGAGATATCCGATTTTTTCTATTAACAGTTATTCTAAAATGTTAAACCAATTTTTCATTCCTCACAAAAATCCCACTTAGTCATGCCATATAATTATTTTTATATGTTTCCATATCTGGTTTGCTAATACTGTGTGTTGAAGATTTTTGCATCCATAGTCATAAGGGATAGTGACCTGTAGTATTCTTGAAATATCTTTATCTGATTTTGGAATCAGGACAACACTGGCCTAATAGCATGAATTGGTAACTGTTCTCTTCTAATTTCTGAAATAGTTTGTAAAGTGTTAGTATTGTCCTCTTTAAATTTTGGTGGAATTCACCAGTGAAGCCATTGGTCCTAGGCTTTTCTTTGTGGAAAAATTAATTTGTCATTCAATAGCTTTAGTGTTACAAGTATATTAAAGTGATCTATTTCTCCTTTTTCAGTTATTTTTGTCTTTCTATAAATTACACATTTCATCTAACTTATATAGTTTGTTGGCATACAGTTGTTCATAGCATTCCCTTATGTACCTCGTTATTTCTGTAACATTGGTAGTGATGTTCCCTCTTTAATTTCTAATTTGTATAATTTGAGCATTTTTTCTTTTTCCTTGGTCAAGTTAAATTTGTTGATTTTAATTTGTTTCAAACAACTATCTTTTAGTTTCATTCATTTGCTCTATTGATTATCTACTCTATCTTTCATTAATTTCCATTATTAAATTCTAGCTTAGATTAGTTTGCTATCCCTTTCCAATGACTTAATGTGAGAGGTCAGGCTATATATTCAGGATGTTTCTTATATCTTAAAATAGGTGCTTACAACTATAAACATTTCCTCTGAGTACTGCTTTAGCTACATACCATAACTGTTTTTTTTTTATCTTTATTCATCCAAAAGTATGTTCTAATTTTCCTTGTGATGTTTTCTTGACTCATTGGTTATTTCGGACTCTGATTAAATTTTTTTGTTTGTGCATTTTCCAAATTTCATTAGGGATATTGATATCTAATTTAATTTCCTTTTAGTCATGGAACATATATGATTTTAATCTTTTTTAATTGATTGAAACTTGTTTTTTGACTGGCATATAACCTATCCTGGCAAGTGGTCCATGTTTGCTTGAGAAGATTCTTTATTCTGCTGCTGTTAGGTTATGTACATTTAGTTTAGTTGGTTGATTGTGCTGTTTAGATCTTGTATTTCCTTGTTGATCTTCTGCCTTTTTGTTTTACTCATTTTTAGAAAATGGTATATTAAAATCTCCAACTATTATCATTAAGTTGTCTATTTTTCCCTTGTATTCTGTAAGTTTTCAGTGCTTGATTTTTAATTTTTAGTTTTTGGCCTATGTCATCCTACTACCTCTTGGCATCTACTGTTTCCAGTAAGTCAGCTATTCTTTTTGTTGAGGTTCCCTTTTACATGATGAGTTGTTTTTTTCTCTTACTACTTTCAAGATTTTCTCTTTGTATTTTGCTTTCAACATTCTGAATATGATGTATCTTATCATATTTAGAATTGGAGTGGATTGCTTTGTATTCATCCTACTTGAAATCCACTGCACTTCATGAACATTTCCTCATTTTCATCAATATCTGGGAGCTTTTCATCTTATTTATTTTGGTGGGGGGCTTGGTCCTCACCTTCTGCTACTCTGATTATGTGTATGTTAATAGAGTTGATATAACCCTGCTCATTTTTCTTCACTTTTCCCTCTCTCTTCTTCAGGTTCTTGCTGATTCTTTTATCTGCCAGCTCTTGAATCCCTCTAAGTGAAGTTTATATTTTATTTTTTACACTTTTCAACATTGTATTTTCCATTTGGTTCATTTCATTAGTTCCTATTTCTTTATTTATATTTCCTATTTTATAAGATGCTGCCATCATGCTTTAATTCTTAAAATATTATTTCCTCTAGTTCTTTACACATAAGTGTAATAGCTGCTTTGAAGGCTCCGTCCTTAAGTGCACCAGCTAGCTCATTCAAAGGCAGCTTTATTATCTCATGTTGTCCCTTGTGTGTGTGCCACACTTCCCTGTTTTTCTTTTTTTTTTTTGCACGTTTCATAATTTTTTTAGCTGAAAACTTGACATTTTAGATAGTATTGAAACCCTGACTACTCATCCCAGGTGGTGGGTGAGTTGTTATTGTTGTTTACATCTTCCTTTGCTGGTTCAGTAAGTTGGTTGAACTAATTCTACAAATTCTATTCCTGTAGTGCACAACCTTTGATGTCTGTGCTCAGATTTCCCCCTTCATTTTACTTTTAGTCTGGTTACCTAGGGGTCTCCCCTGGGTCAGCAGAAGCCACTTTTAGTCAAAGGTTGTGCTTTGGGCCCCTCTGTCAGATTTTTACACTGTATCAGGGAATATGTATCAGCTTACAGCTATCACACATCATTGAGTCTATTTCCCCACACATTCAGCCAGACACTAGTAGCTTGGGGTTTCCTTCTTGATCACTCCTGAGAGGGTGCAGCCTTGAGTATGCACACAGCTTTGTAGTCTGCCAAGCATGATTTTACTTTGAAGCCTGACTTCCTAAGAGTCATTTCCAGGTCAGAGTAGCTTATTGCTCAGTCAGTATTTGGCCAGAAGTTCTGTTTAAGCCCCTCGTGGCAGTGAAGCATCCACCCTGTACTGAGATGTCTGTGTGTGACTTTCAATTCCTATCTGATTTTTCCGGAATGAGTGGAGCCTAATGCATATTCACAACCTTCCCAGTTCCCCAAATCTGCTGTTATTACAGGAGGGCTCATTATGCTACTACCTGGCTACCTATTTACCTGGCTCTCTCTATTAAACTTATGGCTGCTCTGCTATTTTACTTGACTTATCAAGTAAAATAACAGACTTATCAGATTGCTTTTAATTGGTCTCTGTCAAGATCACCATTGTTCCTTTTTTTCTTGCAATGAGAACGGTTAAGATTTACTCTTAGTAACTGAAATACGCAATACAGTATTATTAAGTATAGTCACTGTGCTGCACATTACATGCCCATGATTTATTGCATAACTGCAAGTTTATAGCTTTTTAAGTTTTTGACCCATTTTGTCCACCCTCCCACCTCTGACAACCACCAATGCATTCTCTGGATATAAGCTTATTTCTCTTTAACTCCACATATAAGTGAGGTCACAGAATATTTGTCTGTCTCAGTCTGACTTATTTCACTAAGGACAATGCCTTCAAGCTCCATCCATATTTGCATAACAGCAATATTTTACTCATTTTTATGGCTGAAAAGTATTCTATTGTGATATACCACATCCTCTTTATCCATTGGACATTTAGGTTGTTTCCATATTTTGGCTATTACAATCTATTGTTCTTGACAATTTCCTTAGGCATGAATTTCTCCTCACCTTGTTCCAAATACAGTCAGGGCCCTACAGTAGAGCTGCAGAACTTCTCATCCGATGACCTATCTTTTTCCTTGGGGCAGATTTCTCCCAGCATCGCACTGACGCTGGGGATAGGGCCTTCATATATTCACTGAGTGTCTTGTCTCTCTCACTCTATAAGGGGGTGCAGGGCACAGGTGGTTGGCATATTCTGGTCTTCTTAGCTTGACCCTCTCCATTTTGAACTCCTGCCCTATGTATATGCTGGGGCAGAGAGATCAAGCCTCCAATTTTCTTGGCCTTCTGTGCCTAGAATAGAGCTTCTGTGCTATAAGTGGAAGGTGGATGGAAGAAAGTACTAGTCCTCTTGGCTAGATCTGCCAAGAAAGAACTTCAGAAACATGTACCGACTGGGTAGAATGAGAAAGACTGTCAGCCTGTCCCTTCTGGGTAAAACTGTACCCCTACACTTGAAAATGCAAGAAGGAACCCCACCTTCTTGACTGCACATGCTCAGGGCATAGCTTCCCTAACATGGAGCTGAAGGAGTGGGAAGGATGGTGGAAAGTAGATCATGGCTTAAATGCCGCAGTCTCTTGCTGTTGTGTCAAAAATTAAGTAGATTTTTTTTTCAATGAGTATGTCTTCATTTTCTTAATGTCCTTCAGGAAATTTCTGGAGACTGTCAAAGACTAGATTAGCAAACAAAAAGTTTCATCAGTCAAATTACTGCTTTCCTGGGAAAAGGATCTGCCAAATTCTTCCACAAGTCTTTCTTTCCCTAGGTGCAGTTTTTGTTTGTTTGTTTGTCTGTTTGTTTTCCATTGCACATGAATTTTTATTACTTTACTTGAATTCTGACCCTACCTTGAAAATTAATAGTAGATATTATTACTGTATGGAATATGTTTCTAAATAGATTCTTTCAGATAACTCTCAGTTTTTTTAAGGAACAGGTTGTGCTCACAAAAAGAAAAAAATAAACCACTTTTATTGGCAGAATTTCATATTGGAACTTACTTTAGCAACTAAAGCTACACACATAGGTTTTATGAGAACATGTCATCTATCTCTTCAGACAAAAAACACCCTTTGGATGAGGATAGTATTTTGTGCTGAATTCCTGGGTTTCTCATCTTGGCATTTTGGTAAATCTAATTATGAGACATATGCAGCAGTTGTTAACTCCTATTAATGAAAATGTACGCATCAATGGCCTCCATTTTATTCAGTCTAAACAAACTAATACTCTATCTTTAAACAACACCAAAGCTACTTAAAGCTTTCTCCACTTGCTAAGCATAAGAACTGTAAATTATCATAAATCAAAGCTCACTGATGTATATATGACAATAGAAACAACTTATGAGTGTATGGATATTCTCACTCCTACCACCCTTGCTTTCTGCAAAAGAAGGTTTGTAAAGGGGTTCTCTCAGGGAGGTTTGTATTTTAGAATTAGGAGAAATTTTTGGACTGGTAGACAAAAGTATCTTAAGAAGCAAAAGAAGTTTTGAGAGTAATTTTGAAGATGTTAGTAAGAAACCAGGTGCTTAAATGGGAGAAAGAGGACAAAGAATGAAGAGGGGATGAGTTTAAAGTGTGTCTGTGTTTCAAATATCCTCTTCATGAGTACATAAGAATCATATGTAAAAAGCTTGAATTATCTTGATATTGCTCTTCGGTATAAACTCATCAGAGTTTATTTAAGTAACCATAATTTTATTATTATTTTGAATCAGTGTAATCACTGCTTTCAAAAGATTTCCAAATATAAAAAAAAATAGTGCAAACTGTTAGCAATAACATGAGCCTAATTTAAAAATATATATATATTCTAGGTAAATACCTTAGTTCTACAATATTTTCCAGAATACACTGATGTTGAGAATTGTCATGAGAAAAAAAAATCAGCACTGTCTTCTCAGCATCTTAATGCAATGTGTGCTGTTTTTACAGTCACAAAGCATTCAAGCAGAAGAGCAATAGGAATGTTCCCATGCGAATCACATTCAAATCCAGAAAAATTACTTTACAAATTTTTATGTGCAAACTGCTGGAGTTAAGACATGGCCAGTTGACTACTTATCTATATTAACTGTACTTAATTAACTGTACTTAATAACTTTGCATTTAAAGTGCAAGTAATTATTTGAATAATATAGAGTATTCTCTGACTTTTATATATCATGCATTAAATTCTCAATATAGGGATTCTGGGTGGCAGGGGTGCCTTGACTGTATAACATTAGGAAGGGAAGTGTCTAAATTAAACTATTTCCCCCAGCATGCAGATAAAAATATTTCTGAATTGACATTTAAATGTAGATTTTTAATCTTGAACTGGCAACATCTTTCTCTGTATACAGTGAACTACGTGGAGCTTAAATATATCAGGGTAGTTGATGCTTTAGGTCAACCATGGTATCACTTCATCTATGTTTCCATTTTTATCTTTTACTTACGGGATTTACTACAGTGCACCTTGTATGTGTTTGCATCAGTGTTGCGTGCACATATATTTGGAATGTAATAGTACCCAGCATGTATTAAAGTGAATAAATAAATGGTGGGTAAATACCTGAAAAATTATAACTAGGACTGGATTCTATTTACCTCTAGATCCAGAGTTATTTCATATACATTTGTTTATTTCTAATTACACAAACACCTACCACTTGTGAGAAGGACCTTCATGTCTCCTGTTTTCTTCAGCCTATCTGTGGGAGTGTTCCTAGAAGGTAGCTATGGATTATGGAAAAGCAGCTAAAACCGGAGTAGTTCACTAATATCATGAAGAGGACAGGTTCAGTATTTAGTACAGAATAAATATTCAGGGTTCAACCAGGAATATTGAAACTTTAGAAATCAGAGACAAGATCTATTCTGGGCTAATAACCTGAAGAAGCAGCCAGATGACCATAAGTAGTCAGCACTGCACACAAACGAAAGCCAAGGAGTTAAACATAGCTGAGCCAAAAGAATTAGATAAGACCACTTAGGGGGGAATTGAAAATGAGAGCTAAGATTTAGTTACATAGACAAGAAAAGGGCCTGGTGAACAGAACTTTTGGACATGTATTTCTCATCTGAGAGAGTCCACACTATAAGCTGAAACATGGGATTTAGTAAGGCCTTCCTGAAATTGTGCTCACAGCATTCCAATCTTTCATGTTGAATTCTAAAACAAATAGTGCTTTTGAAATGGTTAGAACCATGGGATTTAGAATTTTAGCCACTTAAATAAAATCTTTATAAAACTCTGCAAACTTGAAAAATGAAACAGCAAAACAATCTAATTTTAAAATTGTATGAGTTCTAATTGTTTTGCAATAAGGGAAAAATTGATATGGACAAGAATGTCACATCAGCTTCTCTGATTTTGGCTATGAAACAATTTATTAAGTACAACCTGAAGACATATTAAATTTAAAAAGTGCATGTGCATTACCACAAAATATTTTTCTTCCTCTTCTTCTTCTTCTTATTATTATTATTACTTATAAGTTTTCCAATAGTGTTGACCAAAAGTAACAAGAAGGCAGTTTTTAAGCCCACTCCTACCAGAAGTGAATTTAATTTTTCTCTTAAAACTCTGGCAGATATCCTTTATGGTTCCACTTTAGAACTAGAAGTAATGACTGTAATATAATCAAAGCAAATTAGTAACTTCTAAAAAATAACCAATTTACAACAATTTTATGTTACAATTGTGTTTAATGACACTTAGCTACAACTTGCACTGCATAGTTATATAATTTCTCAATAAATATGCAGCTAACTACTGGCTTACTCTTAAATCAACGTCAGGGTCTAATAGGTCAAAAGAAGAGCACACACACTTTGTTGTTCAAACTCAGATCACAGTGCAGGTGGAGTTAATCAGTGTAAGGAGTTACCAGTTGATTGTCTTTCTATGTTCAGTCTTCTACAAAAAAGTCAAGGAATGTATGATGCAAAGTAAAAAAATAAAATAAAATAAAATAAAACCTCAAAAATCTATCCACATAATAGGAAAACACTTTTTTTAAAATTTTTGTTTAAGTAAGACTGAGTAAAAAACAAAGGTTAATAAGAAAACTTAATTTCTTGTTTCAACTCAAAACAGATCCAACAGAGGATATTTAAAATCCTTTGGTGGAAATTTTTGTTTTTGTTAAATAAATTAGTTAACTAAAACTTCAATTTTAAGACAGTTGAAATGAACTCACTAAAAGCAAAACATCAGGGTATCATCTTAGCTCATTCATTAACTAGCTTCTTTGACCTTTAAATACCCAGGTGATTTAGTATGAACTTCTATATTTCCTTATTCAGATTTTAAAACTACCATCTATAGTAATTTTCAATCTAGTTCATGACAAGTCAAATTTTCCTGGACTCAGTTTCCCTACATTAGAGGCCAAGATCATTACTTCTTGTGTGACAGAAATAAGAAAGTTAATAAGAATTGTTTGCAATTGTCCAGGATAGGGTTTCAGACACCCAGGCTCACGGCCTTGGAAGACAGCCATTATGAAAAGAATCAAGATAATGGCACTAAGAAAATGACTAAAGTAAATACAAATTTGTACTTCTTAATTCTTTCCCTTTTTTGAGGGAATATACACTAGTATAACAATTATATATAGTAACAGATTGATACTAGATTTATCAGGGTGATCACTTAGAAAGATACATAAATGTCCAATCACTATCTTGCATACCTAAAACTAGCATAATATTGTACATCAATTGTAATTGAAAAAATGTTAAAATTTTATTTTAATTAGAAAAATAAAAACTAAATTGCTAACTACGATTTCTCCACAGAAACTTAGGCAAGCCCAGCACTTTTCTAGAGAGAACCCATAACCGCAACAAGAATAATTTCAATAATCTCTTGTTTACAGGCACTTTGAAGATTACAGTTTCATCACTCTTGTCACTGAAATCCCCCCCTGTGCCACAGGAATCTTTGGTACCATTTTACCATGGGCAGAGCTAGATTAGTGGCTTTGTCACACTCAGGGACAGAATTACAAAGGCAGGATTTGCAACGAGCCCAGCCCTCCTACTCCAGGGTCTGTAAAGAAATGATGCCTCTGTTTTAGGTGTGGTTGTTAATATCTGTGAGTTTGCTGTCTTTTTACTGTCATATTTTTTTTCTTCTTTTTCTTAGATAAGTCCCTTTAATATTTTACATAATAAGGGCTTGGAGATGATGAACTCCTTTAACTTGACCTTATCTGAGAAGCACTTTATCTTCCCTTCCACACCTAAAATAAAAGCAAACTAAGCAAACAATGGAACAGGAACAGAAACACAGAAATGGAGATCACATGGAGGGTTAGCAACAGGGGAGTGGGAGGGGGAGAGAGGGGGGAAAGGTACACAGAATAAGTAGCATAGATGGTAGGTAGAAAATAGACAGGGGATAAGAATCGTGTGGGAAATGTAGAAGCTAAAGAACTTATGACACATGGACATGAACTAAAGGTGGAAAATGTGGGTGGGAGGGGGTGTGCAGGGTGGAGGGGAATGATGGGGGAGAAATGGGACAACTGTAATAGCATAATCAATAAAACATATTTTAAAAAAGGCAATGATGCCTCATTACCGAGAGGACTATTTAAAGACTCATACACATTATCTCATGTCTCCTTGTACATCTAGAGGCCCCAACCAGGCAGCACCCAACTCGGCTGCCTCCTCACTACACAAAGTGAGCTGTGTCCCAGGCCCATGCAGCCTGCAGCCACTTTGGGTGAATCTGGGTCCTCAGTGGGTAGAGTCAGCCCTACTAGGTAGGGACTGCGATTCCCTTACCTGCTGTGATAGTTTTCACTGCCTGCATTATGACGTGCCCTGTGTATACACTTTATACACCTGCATTGTCTCCTTCTGGATTAATTGGATCATTGTGTTTGCCTATTTTATGCATCACAAATCTATAACAATAAAAAGAATAGTCACTAAAGAGTGCATTGATCTATATGTCTCTTGATTTTGTGAAAATTTAGGTTTAATTGTAATGGGTGACAGCAGTGGTTCTCATAGGGGGCTGACTCAGAAGGTATTTTCTGTGTTAAAACTGGGGAAGATGGGGTGCTATAGGGTCACTGTTAAACATTGCATCATGTATTGCATAATGTTTAACAGCCCCCCCACAAGAAAACTTTTATCTAGCCATAAATGTTAAAATTGCCAGATTGAGAAGTCCTGGGTTATAGAAACAAATGTTCCTCATTATTGGCTTTCTACCTGATTGCTAGAGAATTTCAGGTAACTTAGATGCACATTCAAACCTCAAATACCAGGAGAGCAACTAATAGGGGTCCTAACTTTACTAAAACTATTTTTCTGCTCTGTACTTTAAAATAACGAGACAAAAGGGATTTTAAAAAGCTCACTTCAGTGATTTTAGTCTAAGAAGTAGTACAGTAGCCTAATCATTCTCAATCTTTACATGCTGTATGTTGCAATATACTATAACAGATGTATAGAATAAGCAAACCAGGATACTTCAGGAGAATCAATTCACAAGGAGACAGTCACCTTTAGCAATGTAGTCTAGTTATGAAAACAGGAACATTGACCACTACAGTACAAAAAGTTTTTCAATAATGCAAATTGAAACAAAAGAGACTTTTTCAGGTAACTGTGTTAAGCAGAGAAATCAATTTCTCACAGCGTCCAATTTCAGTTAATCAAGGTTTTCAATTACTTTCTATGACTTTTTAATCCATACATGTTATCTAAACATGAGTAAAAATTATATTTTCAAAAGAACTCTTAACACATCACCCTGGAGCAATTATACCACCTTTTCAGGTAGATGGGAGTCTATCAAAGGTTCCAAATTTTTTGGAAAAAATGATAAAATTCAACATTATTGTTAATGTCTAATAATACCTTTCATTAAAACACTGGAAATGGTTTTCTCTTCCTATTTCCAAATTACAGACTTTACACAAATGAGATTTTAAAGCTGATTGTAGCGTTCTTTAAGAGGATGCTTTAAATAAAATTTTGTATGAAAAACATTGTATTTCATAAATATACAAAATAGCAAAATATACTTAAGTCAAAATAAAATTAAGGTTTTTCATATATCATACTTCAAAAATGATTTATTTTTGTAGCACAATACATAAAATAATGAAAATTCATCTGAAGAACATTGGAAAATATACTGAAAATATTCCTAAAATGCTTTGTTTAATATTCACACATTTTAAAGAAGTTTTAATCTTCCTATTTTTAAAAAAACTTTGAGGTCTTTTGAGCTGTTCTGAATTTTGAAAGCTATACATTTTATCTAACAAAGCTGCTAAATTTTCCTTAGAGCAATATGGTTACAGCAGCAGAACCTTTGTTAATGAAGATTTGTGACTTTAAATGACATACTACAGATAACATTTACATGGTAATTTAAAAAAATTCAGGGAATCTTCCTTTTCTTAATTTTAAGTCATTACTTTCTGTTGTTGTTTGCTAAATCAAGTAATATATTTTTTGTGAGATGTTCTTTTATTTTTCCAGATGGAAAGATAAACACAAATTTATTAAAACTAAACTACTCTATAAATTCTGCATTTCATCTTGATTATTATACAAAATTCACCATTGCATAGAACATTTATGATATTTTCTAGCATGTAATTTCAATTACAATGTTATGATTATTGAAATTGACATTTGGAAAAATGCATGCAAATGTGAATAAATTTTAGAATATGCAGATTTATTTAAATATTTTACCATAGGAAAAAAATTGAAATGGGAGTATAATGAAGCACATGAGACTCCCTCAAATTTCATACATCTTTGTATTTCTGATTCCTTTGGCATTTGTTGCCTCCTCCTCCCCTCTCTCACAACCTCCACTTTACCCTCCCTATATTGTTCCCATTGTACTGGCCAGAGGGATCAGGAAGAGCATTGATCTTTTTCATTAAGATATATGAAAAATAAAAGACAATGAAAGAGAGGGAAGGATTTAACTTAAATAAGGAGAACTACATTGATTCTACTCTGAAATATCACAAATATAGAAGCATTTTTGGTCAAAAACATGTATTTTTTTCAAATTTAAATAAAATAATAATATTTGCTATGAAGATACAGACAGATATATACTTTTTTTCTAGAGATAATGTCATAGATTTCCTAGTTTAAGCCAGTACTTCTAAAATGTACTATTGATGTGTGTGACCAGATAATTCTTTGTTGATAGGGGCTGCCCTACATATTATGGGATATTTGGCAGCATCCCTGACCTCTAGCCATTATATGTAAATTGCATCATCCTAGATAAGACAATTAAAAATGTCCCCAGACATTGCCAAATATTTTCTGATTGGCAAAATTACCCAGTTGAGAATGAGGTGAGAGACAGAGAGAGGAAAATCTTACCATTACCACACTGTCTCCTGCTTTCATTTGTACCAGTTCTTACCCAACACACATATCAATTGTTCTGATGTTCAGCAAGTTAGTCATGAACTAAAATATATAGAGCACTTGTTTTAGAGTCCAGCTAAGGGTTGAACTCCAGTTCCAGTATACACCAGTTTTGTAACACTTTGATTTTAGAAAAAAGATATTTAACCTCTCTAATCCTTAGTTTCCTCATTTGTATGCAAATTATGATAATATCAGCACATCGAATTTCTATGGTTAATGCATATATATACAAAGTACTTAGTAGGATGCACAGTAAACTCAAAACTGTTTCTTATGTATCATTATCAGTTTCAGTAATGAATCATCACTAGTGAAACAAAATCCTATTTTAAAAAATTAAGATGTTATATATTTTAAAATAATTATATAATATGAGGGAAACATAAAAATTATTAAATACTAATGTTTTCCAAGTTACACTAAAAGTAAAAATGGTTTAACACTAAGAGACCCATAACATTAATTTGCAGAAAATTTACAGCGTATTTATTCAAATAAATAAATCTTCAATTTACATGAAGATTTGGTGGGGAAAGAGTAGTAGAAAACTTTAATTGGGTCTACTTTTTAAAATATAATTTTCAAGGCTAAGATGGCTTTTTGGGTTTTATACAATATATATATGATTATTAATTCTAAAGACTCAGTGCCCAAAATAAAAAATTTAAAGCACTAAGAGTAATGGTGTAAGTTTAAAGTATTAAAGTGTTTATAAACTATTCCATATTCCAAAATATATTTATACTAATAGATAGCAGTTTAAAAATGGTTTAACACACTGTATACTTAGCTTCTACAATCCATGCAAATTTAGTTTTAAACTAAAATAATCTAAATACTCTCCAGCAAGAATCTTTGGATTGTAGAACATGTACTGAGTGGTGCTTGTTTGAAGTCTTACTCCATCTGTGTTTACCTTAAAAAGAATACAATTTGTAAACTTTCAATTCAAGTAATTTTTATCAATACAGAGCTGCGAGTTTGATGTCTCAATAAATCACCAGCATCATCTTAGAAACTCAATGTTGAAAAAATATTTATACTTGTAACAGAGACAGATTATTTAAATTACATAAAAATCCACACTGATAATTGTAAAGCTACCTAGACAGTTATATGGATACTAATTGAGAAAATAGATTGTGCATGCTTACCACATATCAGTACTCTGGACTGATGTATTGCCCAACAACAAATATGTCTTTGCATAATTCATCTATAAAATTGTACCTATTAGGTGACTTATATATTTTATTTTCCACAGAGAAGAAATTACAAGCTATGAAAAAGACTGATCACAAAGAGGTCTTCTCATGCAAAAATACACACTTAAGACCTTCAATTATCTCCTATTGTATAATTTCCATGATTTTTAAAAGAAATTCATTATCCAATGTAAAACTTTTATCAAAACAAATGTTTCCAATATCAGTTTTAAATAAAAATGAAGATGTTATATATTTTAAAATAATTTCCATCTCAATAATACCACATATTTTACATCTCAATAAATTCCAAATCCAAAATAATTTCAAGTAAAACTATGGCAAAGAGGACAGGAAGACAAAGACAGGCAATGAGCTCTACTTTCTGTAGTGACCCTTTTGAATAAATGAACCAAGTTAGACTGAAGTATTTACCTTTCATTCATTTCTTCAACAAATATTTATTAAATGCCTCTGTGTGGCTATTTTAAATAATAACCATGGAAAAGAGGAGAATGAATTTTCCCATAACTATCTAACTCATTATGATGATGTAAGGCTATACAAAATTCAGGAAATAAAAAAGAATAATTTACTTGGAGTGTGTGAATTAAGGGAGCTTGAAAGAAAGAGAAAGCATTGAAAAGTACCACTGGATACTTCCCCAAATTGGAAGTGTCTAAAGAAAATGCCTAAAATTCTAACTCAAGCCCAGAAAGGAGCATCCTCCTAATTTGGGCACAAATAATATTGTACTGGAACAACTGGGTCTAATTTGGAATGTTGGCAATGCGTGTTGAGAACATTTTTTAATGGAAATTCTTGAATTTCTTTGAGAGAGAATGGAATACATTTGCTATCAACTTACTTTTCCTTCAACTTGATCAATTTCCTCAATGCTTAATTCTACACTGTTTTCTCTAGACTCCAGTGTAAGTGACAGATGCATTGACATTAGCATGATTCTCTTTCCATATATCTATCTATCTATCTATCTATCTATCTATCTATCTATATGTAAAATCACCTACCACATAGAATAGAAATCCCAGGATTTTAGAATAAGACCTAATCATCTCTAATCCTTTATACTAAGCAAGTTTCCCAGGTAGCTGTAAAGTTGGCTGTTTTATTTGTCACCACTCCAGAATCTACTCACTTACATGTAGCTTTCATCTTCATCTCTGGCTGATAAAACCACTATAATCTTTTGGTACTATACCAATTAGTTGGTTCTTCTGGGAGGTAATTTCTTTCTCAGGTGGTAACCTACTTTTCTTATCTCATAATTTTATAACTCCAAGATGTAACCACACTTACTGCTTTTATAATCCCTGATGTTACCAATGAATGAATACATTATTAGCAAAGGGCCTGTTTTGTATAAATCCTCCTTCAAAATGCAATACTATCCTGAATCTGAGGGCTGAAGTAAAAAGAAAATGGATTTGGATTTGCTTTCCTGTTTCTCTGATTTTATTCATGCTATTTTACCAATCTGGAATGCTTCTTCTTTCCCTTCCATTGTTCAAAAACAAATTTCAGTCCCATTTCTCAACTGAAATTCCTTTTCTGTTGGTTTTCTATAGTCATCCAATTTCCATTTTTACTATATCCAAATTCTAACAATAGTTGTACATGTCATCAAACAAATGTTTATTGACATGCTATTACCAGATTCTGTCCTAGGTAATGTACCTATTATTTCTGTTAGAAAATAATCTCATATCATCTTTTGAAATTGTTTCCATAATTATTTTTAAATGTATACTAAAAGTCTTTTTGACATTTATTCTTTCTAGTGTGTATCATGTCATCAGCTATTTAAGTTAATTTTTTAAATATGAGAATCATGTACTATATTTTATTGCGACCCTCATTATCTTGACCCCAAGTATGTATTTAAAAACTTGTTAAGAAAAAAATTAAAAATGGAAATTTGGCATCTCATTTTTGTTCTATATATAAAAAATAAAAATAATTTAAAGTACATGGGCTATCTCTAAACCAATATATAATTTGTAAGCTACTCAATTAAAAATGACCTGTTTATAATGGACTGGACCTCCCCAGACTATGTTGTCAAAAATATTGCTTTTTAGCCATCTACATTTATAAAAATGATACTGATATTAAAGAGTAGATATTGCACAAAGTTTCTCTCATGAATGAGTGAGAGACGCTTCTTGGCAAGAGTAAAACAAGGAATGGGCTAGAAGGAACTTCCAACCTCTCTCTAAGACCTATTGCCCACCACCCTATGGGCACCTCTACTGTGCAACCATTTAAATGGTTTGTGAAAACCAGCTAAAGAAAATTTCATCCCCAATTACCCCTTTACTCTGATTTACATTGACATTTATTATTTACCAGTACCACAGAAATACAAAGGATTGTAAGAAATTACTATGAAAAACTATGTGCCAAGAAATTGGACAACCTGAATGCAATGGATAAATTTCTAGAAACATACAATCTTCCAAAGTGAATCAAGAAAAGCCAGAAAGCCTGAATAGGCCGATAACAACTAACAAAATCAAAGCAGTAATCACAAAACTTCCTGCACACAAAAGCCATGGACCAAATGGCTTCACAGGTGAATTTTACCAAACATTCAAAGAAGAACAAACTGCCATTGTTTTCAAACCATTCCAAAAACTCATGAAGAAGGAAAACTTCCAAACACTTTTTACTAGGCCACTATTTCTGTAATTACAAAACTAGTTAAAGCCACAAGGAAGAAAGAAAATTACAGACTAATATCTCTGATAAATGTAGAGGCTAAAATTCTCAAGAAAATATTGGCCATCTGGACCCAATAACACATTAAAAAGGTCATACTCCATGAGCAACTGAGATCAATCCCAGGAATGCAAGGATGATACAAAATTGGCAAATCAATAAACATAATACACCACATAAAAATGAAGGACAAAAACCACAGGGGCATATCAATAGATGCTAAAAATGCATTTGATAAAATACAGCACCCATTTATGATAAAAAAAAAAAAAAACTCAGCAAAGTGGGAGTAGAGGGAGCACACCTCAACATCATAAAGGCCATGTATGAGAAACCTACTGCCAACATCATATTCAATGGGTAAAATTTAAAGCTTTTCCCTTAAGATCAGGAAGAAAACAAGTGTGTACACTTTCACTACTCTTATTCAACATAGTACTGAAGATACAGCCGTAGCCATCAGGCAAGAAAATGAAATAGAAAGCATCCAAATTGGGAAGGGAAAAGAAAAACTGTCATTATTTGCAGACAACATGATAGTGTACATAGAAAACCCTATAGATTCCTCTAAAAAAATACTCAACCTAATAAATGAATTTGGCAAAGTAGCAGGATACAAAGTCAATATTAGAAACCAATGTCATTTTTATTCGCCAACAATGAACTATTAGGAAGGGGAAGTAGGAAAAAAATCCCATTTATTGTAACAACAAGAAAAATAAAGTACCTAAGAATAAATTTAACCAAGAATGTAAAAGACCTATACTCAGAAAACTATAGAACACTGGGGAAGGAAAGTGAAGATACAAATAATGGGAGCATATACTGTGTTCATGGATTGGAAGAATTAACATCATTAAAATGTCCATATTCCCCAAAACAATCTATAGATTCCAAGCATCCCTGTTAAAATACCAATGGTATATTTTATTGATCAAGAACAAATACTCCAAAAATTCATATGGATCCATAAAAGATCCCAAATAGCCTCAGCAATTTAGATAAAGAAGAGGAAAGCAGGAAGGATCACAATACCTGATATAAAGGTATACTACAAGGCTACTGCCATCAAAACAGTCCAATATTGGCATAAGAACAGACACACAGATTAATGGAACAGAATAGAGAGTCCAGAAATAAACCCCTGCATCTATGGTCAACTGATATTTGACAAAGGGGGCAGGGGCATAACATGGAGTAAAAATAGTCTTTTCAATACATGGTGTTGGGAGAATTGGACTGGTACATCTAAAAAAAAAATTAATCAAATTACACCATACACTACACTATACTCAAAATGGATAAATGAGTTAAATACAAGTTGTGATATCATAAAAGTCCTAGCAGAAAACTTAGGCAGCAAAATTTCAGATATCCCACATAGCAATATTGTTGCTGATATATCTCTTATGGCAAGAGAAATAAAGGAAAAAAATAAACAAATGTGACTATATCATATTAAAAAGCTTCTGCATGGCTAAAGGAACCATCACCAAAATAGAAAAGGAAACAACTGCATAGGTGAGCATAGTTGTCAATGATACATTGGACAAAGGTTTAATCTCCAAAATATATAAAGAACTCTTATGACTCAACACCAGGAAGACAAACAATCCAATTAAAGCAAATGGGCAAGGGACCTGAATAGACACTGCTAGAAGGAGGACATATGGATGGCCCATAGATGTATGAAAAGATGCTGAACATCACTAGCTATTAGAGGAATGCAAATTAAAACAATGAGATGTCACCTCACACCTGTCAGGATGGCTATCATCAATAAATCACAAACAGCAAGTGCTTGGTGAGGTTGTGGAGAAAAGTGAACCCTAGTGTACTATTGATGGGAATGCAGACTGGTGCAGCCACTGTGGAAAACAGTATGGAATTTCCTCATAAAATTAAAAATGGAACTGCCTTTTGACCCTGTGATTCCAGTGCTGGGAATGCCCTAAGAATCCCAAAACACCAATTCTAAAGAACTTATGCACTCTTATTTTTATAGAAGTGTTATTTTCAATAGCCGAGTGCTGGAAAGAGCCTAGGTACTCATCAGTAGATGAGTATGTCAGAAAACTGTAGTACATTTACACAGCAGAATACTATGCAGCAGAAAGAAGGAACTCCTGCCTTTTGTAACAGCATGGATGGGACTTGTTTTATTTTATACAAAATGAAATAAACCAGTGAAAGCAAATACCATGCAATCTCACTTATAAGAGGAATCTATTGTACAAAATAAACTAATGAGCAAAATAGAACCAGAGATATGGAAACATGGAACAGACTGACAGCAGCCAGAGTGGAGGGGAGAAGATGATAATGGTGGAAAGAAGGTGAGGGAACTAGTCAAAGAACAACTATGAATGACCCGTAGACATGGACAATGGTGTGGTGATTGACTGTGGTAGCAGGGGGCAGCTGGGCAGAGGAAGGAAAAGGGGGGAAATTTGGGATAACTGTAATAGAATAACAATGAAAAAAAATAAGCCAGGCAGTGAGGGACAAATACCATATGATCTCACCTTTAACTGGAACATAATCAACAAAAGAAAAAAGCAAACAAAATATAACCAGAGTCATTGAAATCAAGAACAATCTAACAATAGCCAGAGGGGAGGAGGGAAGGGACAGTAGGAAGAAGGGTTTTCAGAAACTACTATAAAGGACACACAGACAAAACCAAGGTGGAGGGTGGAAGCAAGGTAGAGAGGGGGGTTTGGAAGGGGTGGGTAGGGGAGGGGTGGGGAGAAAAATACAGTCAACTAATTGAACAACAATAAAACAACTTAAAAATAGTTAATATAATATTGCTTTAGATTTAGATACATATTGACTATTTTTGTTTCACCATTCCTCTTCCATCCTAAAACTGTTGTTTGAGACCAGTTTTCTCCATTTAAAATAGAGTCTTTAGCAGAGGTAGTTCAACATGGTAGCACAGGAGGTTTTGAATTCACCTGGTTCCATGGACAAACCAAATCTGTACATACACATGGAACAATTTTCTCTGAAAAAGACCTGAACACTAGATGAACAGCTCCTCCACAAGAAAGAAAAAAAAGGAACACGCAAAGATGTGTAGGACAGCAGAGACAGTTTCACAAGAACCCCACCTCTTGCATGACAATAGTCTGAAAAGTTCTCACAAACACACAGCTTCTCTCTGAGGAGGGGTTGGGGTTCATGTCCCATATCAAGCATCCCAAACTTTGAGACCAACACTGGAGACATGAACCCCAAAGGGTGGTTGGGAAGGAAAAGTCTGCTCCTAAAGGGCTCAGGCACAGACTCACTCACCATAGGACCCAGCACAAAAGCAGCAGTTTGAAAAGCAGCCTAGACCACACATGAAGAAGATTCATTAGCTAATTCTTAAAGTGTCTGGCCAAGATGCAGGGGTCTGCTGGCACTTTCTCTGAGGACAGAGGTGATGGCACCACTTTTGTGCTCCCAAATTTGTCTGTGCTGGCATGGGAAGGCACCTTTTTGGTACTCATGTTACTTCCAAAGCACTGGAAGGCCTTGTCTGACCCCACACACTCCCTGTAGCTCCTCTGCAGCTGATGGGCTTGCCACAGACCTGGGCTCTCCAGCAGCCCCACTGAAGTCAGAGGGCTTGCCACAACTCTGGACTTCTCCACGGCCACGATGAATGAAACCTATAGGTGTGCTCAATCCACACAGGGACCACCCCTTGAGTGCCTGGCTCTGGTGGCCAGAGGTCCTGCACTTATGGCCCCCAAGGGACTGAAACAATTGGACAGACAATAATTGGCAGGCTATCAGCCCTAGGCAACAAAACAGACAACAGACTGAAGCACCCCTCTGGTCTTTCTGAGGAAAAGGCCTATTTACTTGTCCTGGAGCTTCAGCCTTAAGGGTAGATTTGATATTTACCATAAATCTAGAGGCTACAGAGGGGATACCATTCTTATTCATCCCCTTTGTCTACCTATAGCTCACCAGTACCTCCCAGAAAGGAGTTAAAATGCTCATCTGGAACCTCAGTTTGGGGAATTGTCCAAAACCAAGTGGGCTATGGAAATTTTCCTATATCATCTCTATGTACAATAGCCAGAAATGTTGGCCAAAGCTTTTCAATAATATTTTTTTCTTCAAAACTGTCATTGAACTCAAGATACAACAGAAAATTTCTAGTCACGAGTGATCATTTACCTTACATTTCAAAATTGCAATGGCCTTTACTCTTGCAAATATTAATGTAAACTATTCCTTATTTTAGGGAAGAAAATGCCTATGTGCTATATAAACCTATGCTGATCAAAAACCTTTTAAAAATATTTATCCATTTAATCAATTATGGGAGGTGTCTGCTGTCTATCTACTAGAGTAAATATTTCAAAGCCTCCATTAGAAAAATAAATGCAAGTAAATTTTAATTTATGTATTTCCCTAAGAGATATGAAAATGCCTTTGCTACTTATTCAGCAGTCAGTATCTTCTCAGAGTGCAGTCTGAAATGTCTTAGCCAGGTAAACTTAGGCCTCTGCAGGAGAAAAAGGCACTGCAAGTATTTAAATATATAGTCACATTCAGTTTTCTTTTGTTGTTAAATGCATCCCACAAGAGACTACTAAAAGTTGTGGGTGGGGAGAAGAGTAGGATCAAGAGATCTTCCATCATGAAATCTAAATAGATCCACTGAGTTATGAAACAAGAAGGCATTGTATATTCTTAGCATCTAACTTAGTATACATAGTCACAAATGATGTTGAATATATTAAAAATAAAATAATAATAATTTTGAATAAGAATTATCTTCCAGATACTCTGCTGAGTGTCAGAACCACAAAGGCAATGAGGCAAACTGGTAAATACCAAATTTTAACTCTATTGCCATTTAAATTTGAATATATGAAAATTGATAAAGATATTCATTCAGAGAATACTATTTTTCCAGTGCACTGTCAAGCTATATTATATACTTTACCACTAATTATCACACTAGCTCATCAAGATAGGCCTTACTGTCCCATATAATAAATGAGAAAATCAAGGCTCAAAGCTGCATTTACAAAACTCTATTTTTTACAAAGTATTTCAAAATAATTCAATTTCTATTATAAAATTATTGATAATTTTATTTATTTATCTACAGTCTTGGCTGTAGATCCCTGCTTTTCATGACTTTGAATATTTCTTGCCAATCCCTTCTAGCCAGCAAAGTTTCTTTTGAGAAATCAGCTGACAGTCTTATGGGAATTCTCCTGGGTAAGTAACTGCTTTTCTCTTACTGCTTTTAAGATTCTCTCTTTATCTTTAACCTTTGGCATTTTAATTATGATGTGTCTTGGAGTGGGTCTGTTTGCATCCATCTTTTAGGGGGACTTGGTGCTTCCTGGACTTGCATGTTTGTTTCCTTCACCAAATTAGGGACGTTTTCTTTCATTATTTTTAAAAATAGATTTCCAATTTCTTGCTCTTTTCCTCTCCTTCTGGCATCCCTATGATGTGAATGTTGGACTGCTTGAAATTGTCCCAGAAGCTGATTACACTATCCTAATTTCTTTGGATTCATTTTTCTCTTTGTTGTTTGATTGGTTGTTTTATACTTCCTTATGTTCCAAATCATAGATTTGATTCTTGGTTTCATCCACTCTACTCTTGTTTCCCTGTAAATTGTTCTTTATTGTAATTAGTGTATCCTTTGTTTACATTTGGATCTTTTCTATGCTGTTGAAGTCCTGCGTTCCTCAAGCATCCTTATAACCAGTGTTTTGAACTCTGCATCTGATACATTACTTATTCTTTATCTAATGGTGCCTGAATGAGTTCCTCAGTGGAGAACAGCAACTGAAATTGGAGAAGAGATGGAGATTTTCCCTCTCCCTCTCTGCCTTACTTGGCTTCTGTAGCATTAGCTGCATCTTCTGTATAACTATGGCTGCTCCGGGACATACTGAGACCACACTACAGAATCCTCCCCTTTCCTCTTCATCCTGGAAGTAATAGGGGCTTCTTGATATTGCCAATCTCTAGGTTAACTCATTATCTACTGTTGACTTTGAGTACTTCCACCAACTTTGTAAAAAATGTCCTTTCTTAAGTTACCTCTGTTTAAAAACAGTGATTTCTATCATCCTGTATGATTCTAATTAACACACCTACAATCTTCATATCATATCATATTATTTTCAATACAATATTCTGAAATCATTTATATTGCTTTATAATTGCTTGCTTACAAGTCTGTTTTCTCCTTTTCTTTGAGCATTTGAGATTTGAGACATCATTTTATTTTTGAATCTTCACCCAGCACATGGACAAATAACTTAGAGGTTGTCAGTAAATATTTGTTAAATAGGCCTGGCTGGTGTGGCTCAGTGGATTGAGTACTGACCCGCAAACCAAAGGGTTACCAGGTCAATTCCCAGTCAGGGCACATGCCTGGGTTGCAGGCCAGGTCTACAGTCGAGAGCATTCAAGAGGCAAACACACACTGATGTTTCCCTTCCTCACTTTCTCCCTCTCTTTCCTTCTCTCTAAAAATAAATAAATAAAATATTTTTAAAACATTTGTTAAACAAATTAAAGAAAAAGGGAATATATTTTGAAGAGCTGTGAAAAGGGCAATTCTGTTTCAGAAAACCTTCCTAGACCTTCCTAGAGATAACAAACCTGGAAGAATATCCCATAATAAAGATGATTCAAGGAGTGGAAACATAATATACAAAACTTAGAAAAAAAAGATGAATGATTGTAACTTTACCCTTTCTGAAATGTTAGCAGAAGCAAAACTCAAAAGCAGTTTAGATTAGTAAAACATGGTAGATCCTGGAATTAGCCAAGAGTGAACATAATTTGAAATTGGTGTCATATGGTTTTAGGAACCTGTTTTGGGTCATTATATAAATTATTGTGAAGTTAATCAAGATAGATAGAAGGAATTATAGGTTAGAATATAATGTGATAAGATCAGTTTTGCATATAAGTTTGATATGCTTGTGGAGAATTCATGTGAAGTGTCTAGGAGATAGTCAGAAATACTCACCTGGATCTCAAAAAAAGATAAGTAGAGATAGAAGGCACAGGTAAGTAGGGGTAACTAAAGTAAGAAGAGCCAGGCAGAAGACGGTAGCCCAGGGAAGAACAAGAGCTTGGGAGCTGTGGTGGTGAAAAGACAGAGAGAAACTTCATACGACCATAGGGCTCAAAATAATTCAGGAAACAGTGTAGTATGATGGAGGGAGAGATCAACAGTTAAAATGCTCTAAAATAAACAGATAACCATTCATTGTGAATAAAAAAAAGAATAAGGTACTATTTGTAAGCTATTTTTTTCTCCTAGAATATTGGCTGCGAAAGAAATGAGTGACAGGGTCATTCTTGGAGGGTGAATGTCTTCTTATATTGAAGTCATGACTCAATACTATTATCCACATTTAACCCAGGTTTCTATAAACATAAATGAGAACAAATAAATATTCAAGTATGCCTAAGATACTGGTATTTTGATGGGTTTCTACCTCCCTTGCTCTTTAACCAACATCAGAATTCTCAATATAAACTAGAAAAAAGGCTGCAAAAAAGGGGTGACTATTGGTTTGGCTATCATCACTTGAGCAGTGACATACCATTCAAAATGAGGGTTAATGAGTCATGAAGGCTACTTCTTTTTTCCAATTCATTGTTTTGCCAAGACATTTAGCCTAATGTTATTCTCTCCAGGGCAGGAGGAGAAGGATTTAATCTAAAGTGGTAGAAAAATAATACATGGTGGTCATTCTGCAGTAGTTAGTATATATAGTACCCATCCAAAGCGAATGTGATTTTTTTTTTTCAGGTTAATTCAGTATTGTTTCCCCAATTATAAAAGGAAAAATCTAATTGTGTTATATGTCTTTAACTCACACACAAAAAAGAAGACGTATTAAAATTTTGGGGGAACTTCTTCTATGACACTTTTACTTACAGACCTGCTGCCTTTACATTTCAGACACACTACGCTCAGCAATTACTAAAGAGAACAAATTTTTTCTTGAACCTAGGAAAGAGTCATGTTCCTCCCCATACTGCTTCCTTAGTATATTATACATAGGTTTGTGAATAGGTGGATATAAGTGTTTGAACTTCTTAGGATGAAACATGGTTTATTTCTACTATTTTTGCATAGCAATCTGTAGGAAGAAAATTGGCCTCAGGGCTATGATTAGTTGTCAGGGAAAACTGCTGTCCAGGGTCCTAACACAGAAGAAAAGGCAGTACAATAACACCCTGATTTAGAATGTCAGTTCCTGATTAATAGAGATGAGCAAAAGTTTGACTCAGAGCTGAATAGGACCATCTGTTCAGCACCTATCTAGCTGAAAAAGCTCCCAGGGACCTACCACGAATCATTTTCTCAGGTAGTAGTATATGTTGAACAGAATACACAAGTAACATATCTCCAACTTTGGCTACAAAGGCACAACATAAAAAATACATATGTACTATTGCAAATAACCTTATAAAAGGATAACTTGGCCCATCTCCCAAATAAATTAGAAGCTTTGGGTACAAGGCTTGTGTATGGAACAGTCACTTAGTTCAAGATAGAGTTAATAAATGTCTTGGGTTGAAATGTTGGTACAAGCTGATGTTCCTTAATCTAAACCTAAATCTGAGTGCAATTTCTTTTGAATCTTTTAAGGAAGCAAGGACAACAATGAGAGCCTTCACTTTAATTCTCTACCTGAGTGTCAGGAAAACAGGATGCTATAGATGGATAGAAAATAAAGGAGATGAAAAGGGTTTGTATAATCGTAGAAATAAAAACTCTAAAAGTCTATTGTGTCCCATATTGGTCTGAGAATTGTAAAGCAGAACAAAACACTAAGATAAATTCACTCAAGCACTCAGAGACACAATTCCTCTTAAATCTAAGATTTCTAAAACTTTTTATGATGTATTTTCAAGTACTTTTGTCAAATAATGGACATCAGATGCATTCTCTTCAGAGGGTTAATTATTTGCTTTTTTCAAAAATTGCCAATCTGCCATCCCAAGGTAATAATTTTGACTATTCCAATCACCTGTTAGAATCTTTAGCTCTTTCTAATGATAGGAATTCTAAAATAATTAAATGATAATAACAAAACATTTCCCTCTTTTTATGGAACAACTCATGCAACGGATCAAAGATAGAAGCATCTTTGATATACAGGATCT
Source organism: Anoura caudifer (assembly GCA_004027475.1). Taxonomy (NCBI): domain Eukaryota; kingdom Metazoa; phylum Chordata; class Mammalia; order Chiroptera; family Phyllostomidae; genus Anoura; species Anoura caudifer. Next base: position 66,322 of record PVKU01004884.1, read on the forward strand.
GGCACAAATCATGCCCCTTTTTAATTATAAAATATTTTATTACAAAATCATAAGCCTATAATTCTATAACATAACAATATCACACATACTCAAGCACACCATATGACATTTCAGGTGAAATGTTCAAATTAAAACTATAAATTATTACACCCATATGATTATCCTACTAACCACACTCAACCAGGCATTACTTCTGCTGGACTCATAGTTTAGAGTAGTAAAAAGCCAATGTACTTGAAAGAACAAGAAATTGTGCAGTTGGGAGCACTAACTAGAGATGAGGCCTGATAACAAGAGTACAGGTTATATAGGGTTTTGTATGTCACAAGGGGACTTTAAATTTTATTTTGCATATAATGAGGAAATAGATTGGGTTTTAGGAAAACAGCAACATGTACCGATATAATTGGATAAAAGTTTTAAAAGGTCACCTATTATTTTTTTTTCGAAAATAGAATATAGTGTGACCTTTGTTATTATAAAGAAGATCATTATGTGTTCTGGGAACTGCTTCACAGGACATGGAAATGTAGCCCAGCACCCATGTGGAAAAACAGAGGGGAGCAAGTTGGCATGCAGGACCATACCCATGAAGAACTTCTCCTGTGGGAAATCAGGTCTGCATTATACCTAGGCTGCTTTGTTACTTGCTCTTGCTAAAATTCTCTCACCCTGAGTTCAGGCAAGGAGCGCTTGTTGCATATCTTTAAAGTAACTTCCTGAAGTCTGTGCTAATTCTCCCAAGGATTGAAGTGTAACCAGACCTGTTACTCTTATCATTCCTTTGCATTTGCAACATATTTTCCTTGTTAACCTGTAAGAAGCAATCAGTAGCATCCCTTCCAATTGATATACATAAAAAGTAATTACCTAAAGCAAACCTAAATATAATGAATGAAAACCTTCTTTGATGTATGCTATTAGAAAGCCAATAAAAGCCTGTCAAGGCAAGTGTCAGCGCACTCTCCTCTTGAGAGAGTGGCTAGGCCACTCTGAGGTGCTCTCCCCTTGAGAGAGTAGCCAGGCCATCCTTTTCCTCCACAGGACTCAGTAGTCCATGTGAACTCCTGGTCTCATCCATAATGCTGCGGACACTACGGGCCAGTCTGTGTTGATGTGTCTGTTACAGTCACCCACAAACAAAATAATTTCTGGATAGTAGTAGTAGAGCTGGTAAAATGTGATAGAATTTTAGCCATATTAAAAGTTATAGCTAATAATATATCTGAAGGATTCAATATGAAGAATTACAAAGAAAGAAGTCAGAGATCTGTCTAGTATTTTTGCTGTGAGTAACTAAAAGACTTGTCACCAATTGGGAAAAAAAAAAGAACTATAGGTATAATAATTCTGAGGAGTAGAGAAGATCCAGGGCATGTGAGCTTGAGATATCTATTATGCATCCAAGTGGAAATGTTGAAAAAGCAGTTGGATATACATATCTGGAGTTAGAGAGTCACCACTCTCTAACTGGATACTGGAACTGTGGACTGGAAACAGTGGAAGTCATTGGTACATAGATAATATTAAAAGCTGTAAGACTAAGTTAGATCACCAAGACTGTATAAAGAAGAAAGCCTAGGGCTGAGGTTGATTATGGGATAGATATAAAATAGATTAAAAAAGAGTAACTAGTGAGCTGGGAAGAATACAAAAAGAGTATGGTGGTATCCTAAAAGGAAATTAAAATGCAAAATAAGGAGGAGGGGTAAGCATCTATGTCAGAAATACTGATAGAGAAATTAAGAGAAAGTGTTTTAAATTGACCAATGAGTATACCATTATAGAGTTTGTTGGTGACCTTGAGGAGAGCAGCTTCTGTGGAGTGGTAAAAGTGAAATCCTAATAGAGTATGTTAAATAGAGAATGAGAATAGGAGAAATTGAGACAATCAACATAAGAGAGCAAAGAAGTAGCACAGTAGATGGCAGGGGAAGTGGAATCAAGAAAAAAAATATTTTTTAAGATGGAAGATATAATACAACTTTGTGTATATGAAAGAGGGATTGGGGAATACCCAGGGGAGAGCAGTGGAGGGGGGGATTGAGACAACTGTAACTGAACAACAATAAAAAATATAAAGTGGGAAATGGATGATGTAGGAGAGAGGGGAGAGCTGAAGCCATGCAATAGATTAGTCCATAACACATAAGATCTAGTATTGGCTTCAGATAAGACTATGGATAGGTCATTTGTAGTAACAGGTCAGAAGGTAGAGGATGTAAGTTCAGATACCAAAAAATAGGTATGTATAGTGAGGGAAGTCAGTGTACATTTTTTTTCTGATTGCTTCAAATTTTCTCAGCCACATAGAAAGTAAAATTATTGAGAGCAAGAATGGGTGAGAAAATGTGGCTTTGAGAAAAGATAATGGGATGTAAATTAGGCTTCAAGGATAATAAATTAACTGAAAATGTATCATTAACTAATAACATTAAGAGCAAAATTGCGATTTATGGGCATGAATTGAAAGTGAATCAAGTCAAGCATGCTCATTTATTTTTTTCCATCCAGGATCAGTTGCACAGGTAGAGGTCGGAGGAAGTGAAGAGTTGGATTTAACTAGGGCTGTAGCTTTCCCAGTGGGAAGAAGCAAGAGAATAGCTAAGGACTTGAGGTATTTTTCAGTGTAATGATTAAATGATAGATCATACAACAGAAAAATAAGGAGGATGTATAAATGGATATAATGTTTTAATGGATTGTTGGGGTAGAACTACTAGAGGTAATAAGAGTTACTACAGGTAGTAATCTGGAAAGATAGCTGGTATGGTCAAAAAGAGGACTGCCTAAAATCGAGATAGTAGAGGGCTTGCAATGATGATCAACAGCAAAGTCTAGACTCCAGAGAATGGCAATTTGTGTGAGTAATTGAGGTTAGGTAGAGAAATGGAGAGGCCAAAATGCTATAAAAAATCTCAAAGTATATTAAATTTGCCAAGAATTAAGACAAAAGTAGTACTGGAGGCAGAGCTACAATCAATCATTGAGAAAGAAGAGGGAATGACCTGGTGTCAGTAGAAAATAACAGCAATGAAGAGTGTAGGAGACCATTCTGCATGGCGTGGGTCCAGCTCCCACTAGGAGATGTACAGGACCCACACCCACAGATAGGTTCTCCCATGGGGAATCAGGTCTGCAATACCCAGGCTACTATGAAACTTGCTTTTGCTAAAACTCCCTCACCCTAAATTGAGACAGCAAGTGCTTATTGTAACTTCCTAAAATCCATGCTAAATCTTCATAGGATGAGTATAACTGGTTCAACCACTTTTCCCTTTTCATTTGCAAATATCCTTCTTCTGTGATATGATTAGCAGCATTGGCTCTTTTGTTTTCTGTAAAAGGTAACTACCTAAAGTGAACCTGTGCATAGTAAATGAGGACCATCATGTAATGTGCTGAGTAACCGAATAAAGGCGGGTCACAGCAAGGGCCATGGCTTTTTCTCCCCTTGAGAGAAAAGTCATGCTCACCCTTTCCATCCACAGGACTCAGTAGTCTGTGTGAGTGGGCTGGTGTCCACATCAGAAGAGTAGTGAATAAAATAATCTGTAGCATGAGCTACAAATCTGGACCTTTTTAGGGAGGGAGGGAAAACAATCTGCATGCAGCAATAAGGAGAAGGGAGGCAATTTATTCCAACTTTAGGTGCAATGGTAGGAGAATTCTTGGGGTAAAAGAGTTTTAATTTGAGAGGTCTGAAGGAGAATCAGGAAGGTCCAGGCATTCTTTATCAAGAAGCTGATGGGATCTTTGAGAGTTAGGTTGAGTATGCAGGGAGTTCTGCAGATAGTGAACTGTGAGTTACAGAGGGCACATAGGAACACTAAGAAAAGAAGACAAAATAAGAGCCTTTGTGTTGATTACAGTTATGTGATAATAGGCACAAATGGGTAAAAACATAAAATACAGACATCAGCATATGCACTGATGGATTCAACACAGAGAGGTAAGAAGTAGAGAACAGTGGACACCTGGCATTTCTACTTCATTCCTAGTGAGTGGTAGGGAAGGCCCGGGGAAGGAGCTACACAAGTGCAGATCCAAGACATTGATTGGAAAATTGGAAAAATCGCTATTTATCCTCTGGACTTGGAAGAGAGATAATTTAATAGTGAAGTCAATAGGACCATTGGGTAAGGCCCAAAATGATGTTACCTGAGCCAATACATCCTCATTTTTTTAAAAATGGCATTTGGAAGTATTATGCTCAATTACAAATGAAAGACACTAAAAACTACACTTGGAAAACTTTTCAATGGACTTCTTCATTATTTCATCCCTAAAATTTAATTTATTCTAACCAGTTCGCTCTGAGTAATATATGTATATACTTGTAATTGATCCACGGCAATATGCCTCTAGGGAAGCTATTTTCAAATGTGGGGCACATGAATTTTAAAAACATGTAATGCCTGACTATCTAGTCAGGGGCACTGATCTCATTTCCTTTAGATTTTCAAACAAAAAAATGACAATAGTCAACAGAATAGATGCATGGTGTGAATACATACATAGATGAATGTATGTGAATAGCTGTATGTATGTGAATACATGCATCAATAGATGCAATTTTTTGCTGATCAAAATGTGATAAATGTTTTGTCAAAAAATGTGATAAAAAGTTTTGGAGTGCCATATAATTTTAGTAATTAGTTTATGTGTGCCATGAGATTAAAAAGATTGAAAATCACTACTCTAGGGAACTTGAGCTTCAGGTCCAATGTGGCTTCTCTAAAGGCAATAATGTATTCTTATCAGTGTAAACATTAGTTTACAATTACCTGCTAATGAGTTGTATACAAATACAATAAGGAGAACCCTTAAGATAAGGATCATCTGCATATCCCTAGAGCCCAGTATAGTGAGTGGCCTGTAGTGAATTTTCAGCAAATATTTATCCAATAATTAAATAAAAGAAAGAATGAAGCAATAACATTTCTGACAACTGATTCTAAAAATAAGAAACTAGCATAAATGTGCAACTCAAGAAGAAAGCTACCTTCAGTGATTAACTGACCCAGGCAACAGTTGTTGAGCATGTTTTTAAATAAAATAAATATTTTCAAATGTCATTATTCTATGCCCGATACCCCACTTCTTTTGGAAGGCAGAATTCTATCTTTCCTACACCTGATTTACTTCATTTCAACCTAAGATCTGGTTTTCATCATCTAACTTCAAAGGTGACAAAGACATTAAAGTGAATAATTCTTTGCCATCATGCAAAATAGTTGACATTGAATCAACTTTGGAAATCACCCTCTATAAAACTATTTTTTCTTTATTTACTCCAGTTTACTGCATGGATACCCAAAAACAAAATGCTCATTTTACACCATTTTCCTGCCATTTGGCTCTTAACCTCACTAAAACATCACAGTTTCCAGGACCAACGCATCGGGTTTCAAATCTATTTTAATGAGTTTGAATAAACCAGTCTCTCCAAAGCCTTCTCTCAGACATAAGATGTTTTGTCTTTTATTTGCTATATCTTCCATCTATGCATACTTCATTTGTAGTTCCTTGTCTATGACATCAATATGATTGCATTAATGGGGCCTAATCTTCCCCATGTTACTAAAGTAGACCTGCACAAGATATTTGTAAATAGTTATAATTTATTTCTAACAGTACCAAAAGCTGAATATTTATTTGATTTTTAAAGATATTAGTTCAATTATGGCTTCATATTTAATCTTAGTTTAAATATATTATCCGCCCATTATAAAGTAAGAGAGGAGGAAAACACTTCAAACTTTCCTTTTATTCTTCAAATAAAGTATTCCCTAACATATAACAAAAAGTTTAAGGTTTTGTTGCATGCCTTGCTTGTTACTATATTAGTAGTAACCAGTTGTCTAAAGTCAACAACGACAAAAAATCAAATAATGTGTCCAACTGAAAAGTGAGCAGACAAATAACACACTTTAAAATATTGAGTTTTAATGGCTATTACAGGTTGAAATATGATCCTAAACATCCACAACAATTTGTGTCTATGACAGATGCATATATTGTAATTTCTTTTTAATGAGTTAGGAAACTCTTTGGATACAATTTCCTAACTGTGAGTTTATTTAGGTTGAAATGAAGCTGAATAACAAGCTAAACTGAATAAGCAGAAAATAAACAACCTGTGACCTCATAAAAAGTGGATGGTCCTTTATTATTCTGCAGTAGTAGATTGTTTAGATTATCATTGGTCCTTTGTAGATACATAGTACCTTGGATGCATGTAATAAATTAAAGCAAAATATCAAAAACGTTATACCACCTCAAGTCACTGAATTGTTAATTGCCTCTTCATAAGAGTTATTATATAATTCTTGTATATCTAAATATAAAAATATATGGTAATTTACTTCATTAAAATATTTATATTTGCTCTGGGTAATATTAGTCATGTTCAAAATAAAACAATGACACATAAAGATTTTTTTAAAGTATTGGATAGAGAGATATACATCAATCAACTAAACTTTGAAAGAAAAAAATCCAACAGTCATAGGAAAAAATTAGATTTCAATATGAATACTTTAGCACTGGAACAGTGGTGGAACAAACAAAAATAGTTATTTAGTTATAATAGTTTATAGTTATAATAGTTTATTGTTGACAATAATAAAGGATAGCTCTGCATCTAGATATTGTTAAAGTAAGACTTCTATTTATCTCTTCCATAGTAATATTGCTATTTCAGCAAAAATAAATATATATTAATAATTTAAAAATCCATGTTTTTATATGTGTGCTTCAACTTTCTTTATTATTATTATTTTTGTCCTCCTGAATTTAAGAGCTGTGGAATTCATTACAATGTAAAAAATAGAAATACAGAAATTCCAGTTTGGTAGAGATTACTGAGAGCAATTTGATAACATCTGTCTACACTCCAGGCTCCTAAAAGACGTGAATTATTTATACCATAAAAGCCACATGGTCCTGGTTGCTTAACTCACAAAGACCTTCTTAATACACAGTGGCTAGGTATTAAAACAACTTCAAGTCAACCCAAGAGGTTCCTCACCCCCTAAACTACCCATTCAAAGAGGAGCATACTACCACACTGGTATGGATTTACTCACTGTTAAAAATGAAAAGAAAAATTAGATGAGTTACATGTATAGTGAATTTGATAGAGTAACTAATAATTTGCTTATGACTTTCATTCATCTCAGCATGGCATATAGAATTCTTCACCTTACAGAGGAAAGACTCCCAAACTCATTTTATGAAGCCAGCATCATCTTAATTCCACAACCAGATAAAGATACAACAAAGAAGGAAAACTTCAGGCCAATATTGCTGATGAACATAGATGCTAAAATCCTCAACAAAATATTGGCAAACCACATCCAGAATATGTTAAAAAGATCATACATCATGACCACGTGGGATTCATCCCAGGGATGCAAGGATGGCACAATATTCACAAATCAATAAACATAATACATCACACAAAAGCAAAGACAAAAATCACATGATCATATCAATAGATGCAGAAAAACATTTGATGAGGTACAGCACCCATTCATGATAAAAAACACTCAGCAAAGTGGAAGTAGAGGGAGCATTCCTTAACATAATAAAGGCCATATGTGAAAGATCTAGAGCCAACATCATACTCAATGGGCAAAAACTTAGAGCTTTTCCACTAAGATCAGGAACAAGAAAAGGATGTCCACTTTTACCACTTGTATTCAATATAGTATGGGAAGTCCTAGCCATGATGATCAGACAAGAAAAATAAGTATAAGGCATCCAAATTGGAAAGGAGGAAGCAAAACTGTCTTTATTTGCAAAGACAGATGATATGATAGTATACACAGAAATTTCTATAGTTTGCACCAAAAACTACTTGACCTAAAAAGTGGATTTGGCAAAACAGTGGAATACAAAGTCAATATTCAGAAATCAAAGGCATTTTTGTACATTGACAATGGATTATTAGAAACAGAAATCAGGAAAAATATCCCATTTGATACAGCAACAGGAAAAATAAAGTACCTAGGAATAAACTAAGGAGGTAAAAGACCTGTACTCTAAAAACTACAAAACACTGAAGCAAGAAATTAAGGAAGGCACAAGTAAATACAAGCATATACTGTGTTCAGGGATTGGAAGAATTAACATGATCAAAATGTCCATTCTACCCAAAGTAATTTAAAGATTCAACACAATCCCTATTAAAATATCAATGACATATTTCACAGATAGAGAACATTTCAAAAAGTTATATGGAACCATAAATGATGCTGAATAGCCGCAGCAATTTTGAGAAAAAATAACAAAGTAGGAGGGATCAAAATACCTGATATCACACTATATTAGAGGGCCACAGCAATCAAAACACTCTGGTATTGGCATAAGAACAGACACATGGATCAGTGGAACAGAATAGTGAGCCCAGAAATAAACCCAAGTCTCTATGGTCAATTAATATTTGACATAGGGTGCAGAATCATAAAATAGAGTAAAAATAGCCTCTTTAACAAATGGTGGTGTGAGACCTGGACAGCTATGTGCAAATAAAATTAAACTAAACCAACAACTTACACCATACACCAAAATAAATTCAAGGTGGATATAAGACTTAAAAATATAAGTTGTGACACCATGAAAGTCTTTTAGGAGAACAGAGGCAGGAAAATCTCAGATATTCCATGCAGCAATATTTTCACCAATATGTCCCTAGAGCAAGGGACATAAAGGAAAGAATAAACAAATGGGACCTCACCAAATTAAAAAGCTTCTGCATGGCTAAAGAAAACATCAGCAAAATGAAATGAAAACCAACCATATTGGAAAATATATTTGCCAATGATACCTCAGACAAGGGTTTAGTCTCCAAAATATATAAAGAACTCACATGACTCCACTCCAGGAAGACAAACAAACCAATTAAAATTTGGGAAAAGGACCTGAACAGACACTTCTCTAAGGAGGACATACAGAGGGCCCAGAGACATGTGAAAGGATGCTTGGCATCACTAGCCATCAGAGAAATGCAAATTAAAACCACAATAAGATACCACTTCACACCAGTCAGAATTGCCAGCATAACCAAATTGACAAACAAGTGCTGGCAAGGTTGTGGTGAAAAGGGAAACTTAATGCACTGTTGGTGGGAATGGAGACTTGTGTAGCCACTGTGGAAAACAGTATGAAATTTCCTCAGGAAACTAAAAATGGAACTGCCTTTTGACCTGGCAATTCCACCGCTGGGCCTATACCCTAAGAATTCTGAAACACTAATTCAGAAGAACCTATGTACCTCAATGTTCATAGCAGTACAGTTTACAATAGCCAAGTGCTGGAAGCAACCTAAGTGCCCATCAGTAAGTGAATGTATCAAATAACTAGGGTACATTTACAGAATGGAATACTACACATCAGAAAGAAAAGAGAAGCTCCTACTCTTTGTGACACCATGGATGGATCTGGAGACCATTATGCTAAATGAAATAAGCCAGGAAGTGAAAGACAAATACCATATGATCTCATCTATAAGTGATCTCATCTAATCAGCAAAACAAGCAAGCAAGCAAAATATAACCAGAGACATTGAAATTAAGAACAAACTCACAGTCACTGGAGGGGAGGTGGGATGGGATAATGGGGATGCAAAGGGGAAGGGTTGTCAAGAAATATGTATAAAGGACACACATGGACAAAGCCAAAGGAGCTAGAAAAGATAGAGGGTAGGATGTGGGGATGGCTGTGGTGGGGGGTAGAGGGGAGGGGGAAATGGAGACAACTGTACTTGAACATCAGTAAAAACAAAAAAGAACTCTTAATCTTACTCTTCTCTAATTGAGACATCCAGGATTTTAATTTTAGAACTAGTCGTAATAGGTATCAAGTTATACTACAGTATGTATTCTCTGTCTCTCTCCCTCCCTCTCCCTTTACCTGTATTTTTTAAAATACCCCATATTTTGTGTTTGTTCCAGTGCCCAGAAAATATATACCTTTTCTCTAGAACCATGTGGCAAAAATGGCTTTCTTAATTGGGATTTCACAGATATAAATTTATTTGGGGGTATAAAAAGTAGCAGAATTAATCCTTATAAAATTTGTAATTCAAAGGAAAACTAATTAAAGTATCCTTTAAAAGGAAACAAAAGTCAAGAGAAATAAAATAAAATATTCATTGTATATTTGATTGATTGGAGAAAATAGCAATTTTACCATCATAGAGAGAATAAAATAACAAAGCAATATACCATAATATAGCTTTCTCAAAATATTAAGCCAAACAACAAAAATGTATGCACAATTACAAACCACATACTAAAAACAAATGATAAAATATGCTTGGCTAACCATAGATGTAAAATAATAGCAAAGATTTTGAAATGCACAGTCAATAAAAAGTCTCAAGTTTAAGCCCAAATGTGTAGGAGTGAAAATGTAAAATAAAGGCTGAAAAAATATGAGATATGATTTAGGGAGTGAGGATAGCAGTAGAGGAAAAGGAAAAAAGATAAGAGAAAATGGTGAAAAAACAAATAGTACAGAATTGGGTGAAGGAAGGGAGAAAGAGAGAATCTTTGCCCTATAAACCTTACCTGTTTTTTTTCCAAGACAGCAGCAAGGCCCAGCTTGTTCTTCAGGAACTATTCTCATTGGAAATTCAGTCTGAACATTTGGTAATGCTTTGCTGTAGCACAACTTGACCTTTCTCTTATACTTCCTATGTATACTGAATCTGTTATTAATTTATACAACTTTATATCTGGAATAAAGCTCAGTTCATTGTGCAAACATCTCATTTTACTGATTTTCAAAACAATAGAGGTAATGACAAGGTCTCTCCTTTAGAATCTTTTTATAATGTTTATCAAACGTAGTACAGCAGCAACACCTATCTGGTACACAATCGACTGTTTAATTGCTCTCTGAAAGCATATTGAGAATAAACTTCTAGTTCCTGCCAAATATCCAAAACCCTCCTCTTCCAAGTCTGATTTTATTGAAACAGTGTTTGCACACTTAAAAAACTATATCTCCCAGCCTTTCATGAAAATGGGGTTGGTTCCGTGTTAAAATTTTGACCAATGGCATGATGATACAAACTGTGGAGTTAGGCTTCTGGAAAGTAGCATAGGAAAGAGGTTGACTTGCTTAGCAGGGGCAGTTTGTTCCTTGTCCTTCCTCCTGGAATGCAGGTGTGATATTTGGAGCTGTGGTGGCCTTCTATGACCATTAGCCTACCTGGAGAATGCAAAATGAGGGACAAGGTGGCAGAACAGAAACATAGGAGTCTAAATCATCACAAAATCACCTTTATCTGCCTTGGAATATCTATCTATATCTGGAAATTTTTAACATGACAGAAAAATGAACTTCTACTCCTAACTGATACAATATATGTGAGCAAGGCAATGCTAAAGTGTAAGAAAATATGCAAAAAGGAATCACAGGAGTTAGGAGCTATGACAGTTGGATACTAGTGCCACTGTTAAAATGCATCTTAGTTGGGAGGGCTGGTTTATAACTTTGAGATTTGAAAATTTAAGGCTATCTGGAGAAGTGGAAGAAAAGCATGATTAAGCTAAAAAATACAGAATCTTTTGGAGGGGAAAAGCTAAAAGCTGACAGGGTATGGAGAATTTTATAATACACTATGCAAGCATTTGTTCAGAATGCAAATTGACTACCTTTCTAAAGATGGTTGTTAGGATTTCTCTCTCCAGAGGCTTTCCAAATTGTGTAGATAGCAATCTGTCTAGGCATGTTTGGGTTCAGTCCAGGCTAAAGGCAGATGGATGGACTGAATAACCTCTGAAAGTCCCTTCTGGCCTTATTATTCTACAATTCTGTTTCATTCTGAGAGAAAGTTATTGCTGCTTCTCTATTTGTAGATGCAGTCATCAAGGAGACCTTTACTCTCTTTATGTATATTGCAGGCATTCCTGGCATATAAGAAGAAGCAAAACTTAAAGGGGCAAATCGCTTTGGCAAAATGCAGGAGTGAATCTTCCTGACACAGAGCACATTGTTTCAGGCCAATAACCCTGGCATGCAGTATACTATACTCCCTGCTGAGTTACTCCACAAGAGTCCCATGCCCTTTTGCATTCTATTGCTTTGTTTCCTGTGTGTTTGTCTTCCCTGCCTAGTTGATTGAATCCTTGTCGGGAAGTGACTGAAGTACAAGTTAAGTGTGAGGTTTTTTTTTAGGTGTTTCTAATCTATTAGAGGCGTAGGATATATATATACATAGGAAGGAAAAGGATGAATTAAACCAAGGCAACCTTGCATTGGAAAGTTCACCTCAATAGAGAAGCTATCCTGTGTTAGGTGATGTTACTAAGCTTTGACCCAAACATATTTCTCTCAGTTCTGCACATTTTGTTTTGAGTACTTAATTTAGATGGGTGAGATACAAACCTGACTGACAGAAAAGGAACTGGAAGTCATTTGTCTGAGAATAAGGCATAGCACTCAAAGTAAGGACCTGACCAGTACAAGCATTATTTTACAGTGATTTTGAAAACAGGCACAAATAAACCAAAACACAGATGAAACACTCAAAATATAATTTAAAAAAAATTTCTTGAGTGCTGACTGGTGTGGCTCAGTGGATTGTGCACCAGCCTGTGAACAAAAAGGGTCAGTGGTTTGATTCCCAGTCAGGGCACATGCCTAGGTTGCAGGCCAGCTGCCCAGTTGGGTGCTCACAAGAGGCAGCCATGCGTTAATGTTTCTCTTCCTCTCTTTCTTCCTCCCTCCCCCTCTGTCTAAAAATAAATAAATAAAATATTTTTTTAAATTCTTGAAATAATCATTTCAGTTGGAGATTCAACAGGAAAAATCTAATAGCATACATAACACACATAAGTTTCTATATATACACTTGCATATAATAAATTTTATGTATAATTTATATATAATATTTAGATTTTTCTATTTAAGATATTTAGATTTTTATACCTAATAGGTATAAAAGACCATTTTATATCTATTAATTTTTCACCAAACTTCTTTGAGACCTCTTCATAATATTGAATTGACCTAAATAAAAATTAATTCAGATTCTTAGTGTTTCTTTTCTGAAAATATTGGGTAGTTCTCTGAGCCATTTATCAAATTGTATAGATTTTTTCTTGGCACTCTTGGTTTTGTACCTGTATTCTGAATGAGAACAGTCCTCATGCTTCAGCTAATGGAACTGCAAAGTGCTCTTTGGGGCTTGTCCTGCCCATTCTTCTTATATCTGACATGTAAACGTTGGCTCACAGCATCACTGACCTATTTCTGAAGAAGCTATTTGAGCAGAGTGATCTCACTTTGGTTGGAGTCTTAGGGTTTCCACAACCATAGTGGATTGTCTGGGATGCTTCTACAATCTCCAGTGGCAGGGAGAGGTCAACTATTTGAATTTATGCTTTCTCTTAATCTCAAACCTAATGTGTACCTAGGATGCAAATTATCAGCTACTATAAATATATATGGGTGGTATATTTTCCCTCAGAAATGTAGCTTTAATGAGTACATTTTATCTAAACTTAAATATACAAATATATGCAGAAATGTTTGGAGAAACATGAGATATATATCTGTATTTCCCTATATCTCTACATGAATGAAAAAAATAAATAGTTGTTTGATTTGACTATGAAGGGGCTAATTATGAAGAGCTGGGAAGTCACCAGTTTCACATTTCTCTTGCTTTTCTGAATATTTAGTACTTTGAGATGTTCAGTTATGATGGCATTAATACACATGTAGTTCAGTGGAATAGGGTTTATTATATAAATGATAACAGCGGATCAAAGACAAGACAGCAGAAATTGTTTTTTTCCTGCAATTTTGAATACAGTACACATTCAGAATTGAAAACATTGGCTGAAAGGTATGAAAACATTAAGAAACCTCCCTCTCCAGAGTTCTGTAAGGCTTAACAGAATTCCACATTGAGTTTAACAAATCAATTTTTCCAAGTACATATTTGTGGTTATTTTTCATTGGAATTGAATTACATTGCTTTTTTTTCTTCCTTCAAGATGCAAACTTTCTTCATTGAATATTATAAAGAAGTCTTTCCTTATTCCTTCCAGATCCCATTATAAAAATTAATACCAAAGAGTTTTTTTATTTACTCTTGATACTCATACAGATCTTTTTCAAAGAGTTAAAATAAACTCCATTTTCTTCTTTCCACATCCTTCATCAGATGAAAGTGCTATTTTTTTCAAGAGGAAGAGTGAATAGATTATTGTGAAAATGTGTTATACAGCCTTTCAGCTTGTTGTTCACTCAACACATTTTTTTTCTGCTCAATCAATTTATAAAACTGACAGTGAACATATAGCTGTTCACATATGTTTTTCATTTTATAGCCTACAAGCCATCTTGCTGCTTTAAGAATGGGTCAGAAAGGATGCTGAATCACAACAATGTAATGTACTTTTCTGTATTGATATGGGAAGGCCCAGTAGTCAAATTCTGCAAATTAACACTCAAGGTCACTGTGTTTAAATCTTGGTCTGAAACTGAATTTCTGCGTGGCTCTTGGGCATCTCTTTCGACCTCAGCTACTTGCTATTTTTCCTTATATTTTCAGCTATGACTCTGCTTGTGTCAAAAAACAAATAATGAGTCAACATTCAAAGATAAATAGAGAGATGGGTGATAGTTTGTTATAATTCATACTTTTGAATAATATTGAAACTGTCATATATTTTTCAAAGTTAAGGTGCAAGAGGGTAAAATTTTGACATCACGGAAGACAGCATTTTAGCAGCTTGTTAAAGATGCAATTCCAGATACTTAAAATAGTAAATACACCTTCCAAATTCCTAAGTTTCATCTGAAAAGCAATTCACTTAATATGGCTCTCCATGTTGACTATTTTGACCTTCATTTACATGAACTACATCTGAATGATACATTAGAGGATGACACCTAACCTGTTTTCTTTGGGGAGCTGATCAACATGAAGAACAGATGACTGCCTAACTCAAAGCTTTATAATTATAATAATACACATTTTTACCTCCTGAGAATAAATCACATAACCTGCTACATGTAACAGTTCTAGGCTTCACATGCTGAACAGTAAAGCCATATCATGTGATACCCTTAGATTTAAAATATACCCTACTATCATTTTTCACTCTCTCTTTGCAATATTTTTGCAGTTCACTTTAAGTAAACCATATTACATCCTTCTTCTAATGTAATAACTCTAGGTCTAATACCAAGGTGTTTTATTTATTTATTTATTTATTATTTATTTATTTATTTATTTACGTACTTACTTACTTATTATTTTTTCAGCTCCGAACTCAATCTCTGTCTACTCTGGACCCTATGCTTCAATGTGAACAAAGAACTCAAAGCTCTCTTGAGTGTACAATGTTTTCTTATGCATTTGTGCTTCTACATGTATAGTTCCTTATTTTTGAAATGTTCTTCCTCCCCTTACTTGCCTACCCAACTCTTAGGATGAGATACCTATTAACTATCAGATATTTTGGGAAACTTTTCTGCATTCCCTCAAGCAGAATTAGATATTCTTTATTTTATTCTTTTTTAGAATTTTTTTTACCTACATCCATGATGACATGTCAACTTCACTAAGGCACAAAATGGAGTTTTCTACATCCCCAGTGCTGGGGTAAGTGACTGGAACTCTGTCAGTGTGCAAAATGTACTGACGTTAATGAATGTATTGAATATAGAGAAAACTTTGCTGTGCTTCTATTGGCACATTTAAAAATCATTTTGGTCTAATAGCTGTTATTATTTCTTACAAGCTCTTCTCTGTTTTTGATTATATCAGGGAGAGGGTGAGGAAGAGATCCAGGTAAAGGATGAGTTCCAGTGCCAATGAATATTGATATGCATTAACAGATCCCAAAGTGCTGGAACTATTTACAAGTCTCTGCTGTTAAAGAGGATTACTGTGGATAGGAAATCTGAGTTGTCTAGCTTTTTTGTGGCTTCACACAGGCATTCTACCTAAGAGTGGTATGTTTGAGAAACAGGTATAAAAAGAGTTGTTTGAACCAAAGAATAAAGCTCTACATCAAAGCAATTGCCTTTTCTCCTCCTAGAGATGTTAGACAAACAACAGAATAAATATTCTTTTGAAGTGTGAACTGTGGAACCATGTTATTGACTTGATCTATTTAAAAATCAAAATCAACTGAAAATAACGTACAATTCAGTAATAACTGATGCTACAGATTGCATCAGGACTCTCACCACAGAAAAGATTAAATTAAAAATAGGGAAGTATTGTAAGTTAGAAACCACTAAAAGATAGATACAGAATATTAGACAGTGTTTTGATAAAAATATCTCTTTTCTTAAATTAGATCCTTCAGGAGCTTGATCATTTTAAGCTACTAATATGTCTATACATTATTATTTTATATTTACAAAATTTTCTTATTTCCACAGTTACTATTAAAAAGTTTGTTTTGAGACAAAGAAAACTAATTATTATAACATTACCATTAATTAAAGATGTAAATCAACTACAAAAATTCATTTCCAATTAATGATAAACTATTTTAGATTATCCTTTCAATGCTGAGCTGTGATATAGAGCCAAATTACTTTGTCATCATCTTCCCACAAGTATTCAGTTAGTTAGTCAGCTGTTTCTAGAAGTCAAAGTATTCAAACAAACTCTTGAAATCTACACTCCAAGAGTCTTTAGCAGCATTGGTTTAGCAATTACATCTGATAAATAAGTTTTAAGAAGTCAGATTTCTGTACAACAGCATATTTCTAATTAAACAGAATTTATAAAACTGAGACTGAAAATGAATATACATACATATATACATATATACATGTACTTATACATGCAAATGTATATATGTACATGTATACACACAAATGTGTGCATATATATATACACACACACATATTTGGTGTAGTTTTCAAGCACTACTTTATCCTAATTTCATACAGGTGTCATTTATCAACATAATATCTGCAACAGCATTGCAAAGGGGTGATAGAGTTGTAGAAGACCTATTCTTGGAATTGTGGCTCTGCTTTTGAGAAACAGTAATTCGTATGTGAAATCAACAGTTTTAAGGGTCATATCCTTTCACTAAACTAACTCTATTACTTAAACCAGTCTCATTGAGAGAATAATGCTAATCTTGTTGAGAGCTGAGATATATTCGAGAGTATCCAATCATCTAAGCACAATACAACATGAAGAAAATAATTTAACAGGATCTACTCTTAAGTTGCAGGAACTTTAGTAATCAAAAGTAGCCCAAGCATGCAAACCCAGGTCCTGCTAGCTAATTCCAGTTGTTTGTTTTCTAGCTTTTGGCTTATTAATGTTTCTAGTGACTTGACTACACACTGGTGAAGTTTCCCTCCGTGTTTTTTATGCTTTGTGTTGCTGATAGATACACTTTCCATAACATCACCTGAAATTTTATTTTTTCTCTATACCTTTGTTTTTGGAATTTGCATGTTGAAATCCCCTTCTCCTGATAAGCTCATTTTAATTTAGAAAGAGATTGGCAATATTTTTCAACTAAAACTTTTGTAATAGGAACAGGACAAGATCCACTGATAGAATGAAAGTAAAAATGCAAACAAATTGCTTCAAATTTCCTTGTCTTCTTCACCAGCTTCACAAACTTCTTTCTTTTCTTTTTCCTTCCTGCAAGCTATAAATTAATGTTAACCCACTCTGAAATCAGTGCTGTAATGAGTAACTAACACCACTGCAAAAATAAAGTATTTCCCTTCTGGGAAAATTTGGAAAAAAATGGACTCCTGATTATTTAAGCTAAAAATTAACTTTTAACTCTTTCATTAAATTTATTCTATTTTCTCAAATAAAGAATGGACTCTAGTAAATTGGGTTTGATTATTTTTTAAAATTATTTAAATATATAAGTTTTAAACAAAAATGTTTAAGGATTACTAATTTTCCTACGTTGAATCACTTTAAATAATATAGGTCACCATTTATCTTGATCTATTTTGAGGAAGACTCCAATTTATAAATTACTTCCAGGATTCTTCAGCACTTCCTCATATGACTTTAGTTTTATGAATAGTAATATAAAAGAAGAGATAACAAATTGATATCTAAAACATGAGGTCTGTTCAGAAGTCATCCAGCCAGGTAATATGAAAAATAGAGACATTTATTGAAGAAGATACAAGATACAAGAAACATTGTACATAGGACAATGACACCTCAGTCCCCTTCAAAACAGGCACCTTGGGGTATCACACAGTTCTCCCAGTTACCATCAGCTGCCCAACTGTATTTTCCACAATCTTATCAATGGTCTGAAAACTCTTCCCTTTCAAAGGTGATTTGAGTTTTGGGAAAAGACAGAAGTCTCAGGATGCCAAATCTGTGCTGTATGGGGCTGAGTCACCTGGGTGATTGGATGTTTCACTAAAAGTCTCTGCAAGAAACATCATATATGAGTGGGAACATTGTCCTGATGAAGCTGCCAATCACCATTTGCCCCTCGCTTGAGCCTTCTGAATCTTCCAGATAGATTCTGCAGTGGAAAATTCAAGCTTAACAGAAAATTTGATGCAGATTTGTGGCTCTATTCATTCATTTTGAATGTGACGGTTGCACAATACACATGCTCACTCAAAGGTCTCTACCATCCTCACTGACTAGTGCAGTGAAGTTGCTATCATTCACGCATGTGCATTCCAGTCCACTCTCCTTGGCTGCCAGGTTACATCAATCTGGCACAAAACAGTCTCATTGTATTAACAATGGCTGGACTTTTTCTGGAGAGACCTTTTACTTATATTAGAACAGAGGTAGGTCCCCAACTTTTTTGGCACCAGAGAACCAGAGAGGCATTTCATGGAAGATGCAGTGAGGGGATGAGAGGGGGATTGGTATAGGAGGTGGAATTCAGGTGAGCTTTGCTGGGGCCCATTTTCTAACAGGCTACAGACTGATACTGCTCCCTGGACCAGGGGTTGGGGACCCCTGTATTAGAATTCATGGAATCTAAAATAAATACATTAGAACTGATTGTGAGTGAATGAAGAAAAATGTAATACACATATCAAAATAATTATATCCCAAGTGGTAAATAAAGTAAAATAATCAAAGGGAATTTTAAACATTATTAATTTGCATTATTTCAAGGAGTTAGAAGACATATAAAAATCTTATTTTTCTTTAGGTTCCTGATCAAATACACTAATTAAATATATTATATACTCAGAAGTACTTAGGAATAGGTTTAGAATTGAAAACACAGAAATCATAAAACAACAGTATTTATTTTTTGTGCATATTTGTGTGTTTGGGTGGTGAGCTTTTCAAATGTCAGAAATTTCCTTCTCTAAACAGTTTTAGTAAACTCTTCCCACACTTTATCCCCTTATATTTAATATTTGACAAGGCAAGTAGGAACATAAAATGGAATAACAATAGCCTCTTCAATAAATGGTGTTGGGAGATCTGGGCAGGTACATACAAAAAAATTAAATGAGACCACCAACTTACACCATACATCAAAATAAACTCAAGATGGATAAAAGATTTAAATATAAGTTGTGATATTATAAAAGACCTAGAGGAAAACATAGGCAGGAAAATTTCAGATATCCTGTGCAGCTATCAAACCAAAAAGCTTCTGCATTGCTAAAGAAGACATCAACAAAATGGAAAGGGAACCAACCAAATGGAAAAACATATCTGCCAATGACAAGGGTATGATCTCCAAAATATATGCAGAATTCACATGACTCCACTCCAGGAAGACAAACAATCCAATCCGAAAATGGGCAAAGGACATGAACAGACACTTCTCCAAAAGGACATAAAGAGGGCCTATAGACATATGAAAGGATGCTCAACATCACTAGCCATCGCAAATTAAAACCACAATGAGATATTTTACAACTCTCAGAATGGCCATTATTAATAAATCAACAAACAACAAGTGCTGGTGAGGTTGTAGGGAAAAGGGAACCCTAGTGCACTGCTGGTGGGAATGCGGACTGGTGCAGCCACTGTGGAAAACAGTATGGAATTTCCTCAAAATACTAAAGATGGAATTGCCTTTCAATCCAGTGATCCCACTGCTAGGATTATATCCTAAGAACTATTTTTTTTCACATTTTTTATTGTTGTTCAAGTACAGTTGTGTCTATTTTTGCCCCACTACTTCCCTCCATCCCAACCATCCCATGAAGGGAAAACAAACAAACAAACAAACAAATGGGACTTCATCAAAATAAAAAGCTTCTGCATAGCTAAAGAAAACATCATCAAAATGAAAAGGGAACCAACTGTATGGGAAAATATATCTGCAAATGATACCTCAATCAAGGACTTGATCTTCAAATATATAAAGACTCACATGACTTCACTCCAGGAAGACAAACAATCCAATTAAAAAATGGGTAAAACACCTGAACAGACATTTCTCTAAGGAGGACATACAGAGAGCCCATAGGCATATGAAAGGATGCTCAGCATCACTAGCCATCAGAGAGATGCAAATTAAAACCACAATGAGATTCCACTTCACACAAGTCAGTATATCCTAAGAATTCTGAATCGCCAATTCAAAAATATCTATGCACTCCAATGATCATAGCAACATTACTCACAATAGTAAAGTGCTGGAAACAGCCTAAGTGCCCATCAGTAAATGAGTGGCTATAAAAACTGTGGTACATTTACACAGTGGAATACTATGCAGCAGAAAGAAGGAGCTCCTACCCTTGGCAACAGCATGGATGCAAATGGAGAGTATTATACTAAGTGAAGTAAGACAGAAGGTGAAAGACAAATACCATATGATCTCACCTATAAGTGGAATCTAATCAACAAAATAAAAAAAAATGAGTAAAATAGAACCAGGGACTTGGAAATAAAGAACAAACTGACAGTAACTGGAGGGGCGATGGGAGAGGAATAATGGGGGAAAGGAGAAAGGGCAAGCAAAGGAACATGAATAGAGAACTGGGAACCAACAATGTGGGGGGTTGACTATGGGAGTGGGGGTGTGTGGTAGGAGTGAGACTAGAACTAATTTCACTAAGGTTGTGAATAATATGAGGGCCCTCTTGCTCACAGCCACTTTAAATGTTAACATAATGAATTAGCTTAAAATGTAAAAATTTAAAATAGCATCTTGATATATCTCAGTCAATCTAGTCTCTATTAGTTGAATTTGTTCACTTCTTTTGGCATTCTTTGTATGGTTGTAAGGATATTGGTGGAAATATTCTCTGTTTAGAAACTTTGTACTGTATAAAATGTGTTTTCATTGCTCATGCAATTTAGAAATAGTGATATTACCACCAATATAAAATACAATTTAGGAAGACATACAATTTTCTAAAATAAAATGTGGTGATTTTGAGTGTTCTTATTGTAAAATTTTTATAAGCACATTCCTATATATAAGTGTACTCATATACAAAAATCAATTTTTCTTTCTTCAAATGGAATTAAATTATAGAGATTAAAATATCAGTGTTATAGAAAATCATTAATAATAGATATTTTTATTACCTCTCACCAGAGAGAAATTGATTTTTCTAGGGAACATTCAGAAAACAATTCAGTTAATAAGAAAGCATTCCCAAGACTAGAATATCAGCTCCAAAATGTTAAACTTTTCTCCTTACTAATTTACATCAAGGATACAAATATACAACCAAATGTAATGCCTTTATTAGAAAAAATCTACCCAGGTTTGAATTATATCTTATGCTTCATGTATAACTTTAAATTAGAGTATGTTCTTAGAACAAAACCAAGAGGAAGCAATGGAAGCAGAAGTTGATTTAGACCCTTCAATGGAAATGCATTTCTAAAGATTAATGCAATGTTTGAATTAATCTCTTTTCTTTTTTAATTATATGTCTATAGTAAACAAAACAGTCCCTTACAGATTTGATAGGCTGGTGCCTAATTATCTTTTTATAAAACACTTTTCACTATGTATGACCCAAAATTGGAAGAAAATTTGATGTTGGGATTTGGAATAAGTTCATATGATATAATTTTCTCTATAATCAGTCATCTTCTCTCATTTAAAAACAAATCATATACATGTGATATTTTGGTGTTGCCCAAAAGATGTGATTGCTGTCCAAGGTCAGGGGTATTCTACCAGGGAGGCAAATGCATCTTTAATTTTCTTTTCTCCATGCAGAAACATTTTATCAAACCACTGATTCTGGAATGACTATATCTTTCAGTCATGTTGATCCTATCACTCACTGTGGTTGTACCAGACCAGACAATTAGGTAAAAACCCTCCACTTTGCTAAATACAAGTAAAAATCCAAACATGTTGTACTTGTTATTTATAGGTCCATCACCGATCATAATAAATTACTTAGGAGTTTAAAAGCATTTTAGTTTGTGAAATCTAGAACTATTTAAAAGGCCAAAGTAGTACAATCAGCTTCCCACTGGTAAATTATGAAAAAATAAAAACGGTTGTCACTTGTGGTAAAGATACGAAACTTACAACAATTACAAAACATGAATTGGCATGGGAAAAAAGATTGAAATATAACCAACTATATAGTCTAATTATACCTCAGTCTGGGATGTATATTGATTTTTTTTTTTAATCAAGATAAATATAATACCATTTAATTTTTGTTCAAATATTTTATGTTTTTAGTTGAATCCCCTATTTTGCCATTTACACAGCCTTTATTGGATTTATCTAAGTAGGCTTATTAGATTACCACTGTATGTTTTATTTGACAACTCAGATATATTTTGTTATGATCAATAGCACTGGAAAGTGTTTAATACATTCAAATTTGTGCAATCACCTCTAAGACAGTATTTGGCAATATGATGATTTTGCTCTTTTTGAAGTTTAGTCACACATGTCTATGTGAAAAAAATTTAATGTATAATAAAAAGAATCTGGAATTATAACTGAAGTAGAATTAGTCTCTAGAACATATAATTAATTTCTGAAGATTAAATTAAACTCTTTAACTCCTATTATGATGCAATATATTAATATAATATGTAGTTATTAAAAAGAATACATGCCACAGAGCATCTTTAAATAAAAATAAAATATCTTATTAATTGTTACAACATATATGTTCATAATAGAAACTAAGAATTTGCTGGCTTCTTATGTGACCATTTCATAGTTCAAGGCTGGTTAAAGAAGAAATAACTTTAATTTCTCAGTCTGAATTTGTCCGCAGAACAGAGTAACTGGATGTCCTTAGGAAGAAGGTAGAGACCTAGTGACCAGTTGATATAGGGTCTCTGAATGTCCTCATTGCTTTAGATTACCTTTCTGAGATTTACTCCTTTTAATGATATATCTCTCCCCCTCTGGTCTTGAATTCAATTTCCTTCAGCCTTGAGTTGGGGGACTGGCAGCCAGTAAGCCATGCCAGGTCTTTTGTTTGGCCAGCATTTTATGGACTATATAATATTTTAAAAATCAGTAGCTGACTTTGAAAACTTTAAACACATAAAGATATGGAGCTCCTGCTGAAAAACTGTAATTTTTGGTGACATAGGACCTTCTTCCACATGGCAACATTTAGTTTGGATGACTTTGTCCACAGATCAGACATGCATCTCGAGTTTTCTACAGTTTCTTCTATCCTCAATTGAAGGGCAGATTTCTCTTTGACATCAACTTCAGTAAATATCATCTCCCTTACACTCACCCAGCAAGAATCTGTTAGAGATAGCTGTGATTCAGTGGTTTCTTTCCTGGCTCCCTCTAGTGGCCAGATTCACTTGATTAACACCTTGACTGTGTTTCCTAATTTTTAATTCTCAACTTTTTCCATTTCTCTGCCTCATATTTCATTCCCCCTCCCTAACCAATGTTCCTAGAATGTGCCAGTTGCAATTAACTTTTAA
Organism: Anoura caudifer; assembly: GCA_004027475.1. Lineage (NCBI taxonomy): Eukaryota > Metazoa > Chordata > Mammalia > Chiroptera > Phyllostomidae > Anoura > Anoura caudifer. The sequence goes on from PVKU01004884.1 coordinate 90,191, forward strand.
TTAACTTTGATATTTTTATTATTTCTCCCTCCTATCATTAATATACTGGTAAAACCTTGACCACTATAGAATTTAGATATTTATTTTTAAAAAGAAATACAATTACAAGGAAGTTAGTATAACTTCATAGAAATAATGTTGAGGAAAAATATCTCATGAACATACCCTAGTAAAATATTTTTTTGCAGAAGTTCTACTTCAAATGCTCTTTGTTTAAACTTAGGTTCAGAGAGACGATTGTATAATTGCATGTGGCATCAGTCAACTGTGATAGAATGTTCTCATTTGTCCTTTTCTCAAAAGTATTCTTTTTATGAAATATGTAATTGTTTAAGAGCCCAACTTCAAGTCCAAGTGCATTTCTTTTTCCAATGGCATTTTAAGTAAAGTGCAGTAGTTGCAGCTTTGAAATGCATATTGAGTGTCTCTGGCAATAAAATTTGTGTTTTCTCAATAACTGATATGGTATGGCTGAAAGAAAAGGCAGGTTACAGGTTTTCTTTGAAATTTCATTGAAACTATGAAAAATGTAATATTTCAGGTGCTTATTTCTACAAATGGACTCACCCCGGCAATGCGCTCCTTCATCGTACCCATCTGAGCAGTCCACGACACCATTGCACAGCTGGGATAAGTGAATACACTTGTTGTCACGAAGGCAAGCAATGTAGTTCAGGGGACACTTAATTTCTACCTCCTCGGGACCTGAAATAAAAAGTAAAAATGATCAGCTTGAAATAAATTAGTTCAATTTTTTTTAATACTAAAACTATTAAGCACAAAACATTACTATAATTTATGAAACAAAAGCATAGACATACTACCAGAGGGCAGCTCTGATTCTGATAGACATTTAAATTAGCCTATGATTAAAAACCTAATTAAAATGTCTGCATAGGAAATAAAATATTCTGTATTGTTTCCAAAGAATGTGTTAAAAACACAAATATTTTTTCAACCATTAAAGTAGCTTGAACTGAAAAATCTGTGTTTTGCTCTGAGTCACTGTTCTTTCTCATAAACTTAGACAAGTGGACAAGGCACTCAAACCCTATAAATCTCAATTTCTTCAAATGTGAAAAACAGATAATGACATCTTCCTGTCAGGGTTCTTATTAGAATTATATCAAGTAACACAAACAAAAACTTTTTAGTGGAATTCAAATGAATTTCTGACAACCTAAAAGTTTTTGCTTTTATTTTTAATGTTATTTAGGAATATGAAAACTAGCTAATTATGTACTCATTTGTATGTGGATTCTTTTTTTTTTCTTAAAAACAACTTCACTTTGCAACTATAATGCAATAGAATCTGCGAAAGAGTGAGGAGGTAGTGATGATCAGGGCACATTCCTTGAGTCACCTACTGTTGGTAAGTGTACTTTACAAAATCACACTTTTCGCTTTTAAAGATGCACTAAAGTCAGAATGCAGATTCTTTTCTCAAAGGTCACCAATTCCAAATCTCCATCAAACACCCAAGTTGTATACTATTGTATCTAAATTTCAGGTATATCCTTGTATCTATTTCCCAAATCCTACCTATACTTCTTCTGTAGACACTCCCCAAATTCCCTGCAATGACTAAATCTTGCTCCCGTTCTCCCACATCTGAAGTGCGATCATACCGATGCCTACAATTACGAATTGATATGACACTGATTATGGCAGCAAATCAGATTCTACAGTCAGCCACATTTAGGTTTTAACTACAGTTCTAGCAATACCCGTGAGGCATTAATTTATTTTATGAACTAAGCCTTAGGTTTCTCATCTATAAATGGAACTGAGTCTACTTTGTGAGGTTGCTGTGACTGTCAAAAGGTGCTAATGGTAAAGCACTGAGCACTGTGAGATGGAGACTCAGAGTAGAAATTCAAATTCAATATGTATTATTCATGTAAATAAATGGAGAATAGTGGAGTGGGTAACAGACTCTGGAGCCAGATTATTGGGTCCAATTCCTGGTCCCATTACTTGTAAACTGAATAACTTGAGCAAGTCATATACCTTTTCTGTACTTCACCAGGATGATGTAAGAATTGTTTCAAAAGCTCTTGGCATTTTTCCTAGCAAGCACTAAGTGTTTTCTATTATCATAGTTAACTAAATATTGTGCAAGAAGGTGAGTTGCCTTTTGGTAAACACTTGTATCTCATAACTTTCTTTTCTGTTGCAATGCCCCCCAAAATAATAAAAAAATAATGAAAAGGCCAATCTAACCCTATCAAGATGTAGGGTCAGAGGCTCTCTCATATATCCAGAATTACCTCTTCAGTTGCTAAATCATGTGGATTTGGAGGGACCTGGGAGAAGGACTGGCATAACTGGGAACATGTGAGAAAATTTCAAAATATTACAAAGATGCTAAAAAACTTTACCAAGTACTATGTTCCTAGAGAGAATAACATTTCAATTTTCTGTAATGCATACTCAGAAAACATTTTTCAGTCCCTCAAATCTAGTTTTAGGTGACCTGAGCAAGGTAGCAGAATTTAATATATAGTAATTAATTACAAGAAAAAAATCTCATTCATTGGGAAGATTTAAAATATATCAATAAAGGAGAATAGTATATCATTTTAAAAATTTTCCTAAGCCTTACCCAGTTAGTTGAGGTGTGATTAATTTCTTAAACTAGTTTTTTTGCAAACAAACCTTCTAGAATAACACAAGGATAACATTCATTTGCATGTTTTTGAATGTTTACATTATTTTTTACACATAAACATCTTACTTTGTTCAGTAAGACATAGTAAAGGAAGACATAACCTTATCAAAGGACCTTTTCTGCTCAAAGAAAACTGGGATAGAGCATTTTATAAAGGAATAGAGGTATTTCTTCCCTAATGCCAGAGACAGTAACATATTTCTACTTGTCACTATGTCATTGTGTCCTAACAGGCCAGCATCAATCCTCATCCCCCAAAGTGAACCTCCCCTCCTTAACTCTACCACATCCTGGGAGTTGTTTTGTTCTATCAAGATTTGCTGCTTGCTTGTACTATACTTTTGAATGGTTCTAAGCTCTTGGCCTGCAATTTCATCCACTTTTCTTTACCTTCACTCAAGAATAAAGTCCCTTTTGCTGACTGAACATTCCTTCAATCAACATCCCTTCTTTCTGACTTTTTCTTTTTTAACTGATAAATTTCTTCAAAATGCAGACTGGATTTGCTGCATTCCCATTTCCTTCTCCCAGTAGCCTCTGCTTCCACCATTGCCTAGCTTCTCCCAAAGGTCTCCATGGTCCCACTAACAGTGAAGCCAGAGGCATACATGTCCTCAAAGCTGAGCAGGATTCCTCTCTCTCAGACACACTTTCCACCATTATTTCCCATGCCTCTTATACTCCAGCCACACTATTACTCTTGTTGTTATTCTTGTTATTTGCACCATTCCATGAAAACACTGGGATGCACTTCCCACATATTCTTTCATAAACTCAGCTGTCTCTTTCTGGAAAACATAAACATCTAGTACACTTTCTGACACAGAACAGGTGTTCAATATACAGTGGTTGAATAATGCTCGAGACACATTTTAACTCCTGGCTAATTTCTACTTTCTTTATGTTCTAGAAGTTACCTTTTCTCACCATCAACACATTCTCAGAATAAATGTTACAAACACTATTTTCAACAACAACTACTCTCAAAATCCTAATTGATTTAATTGCCGGCTACAACAAAACCAAACTTCTTTGCCTGATTTTGTCGTTTAATCAAAACTTAATTAGCATTATTTACAAATTATTCTTAGTATTTACACTAAATGAAGTACTTATACTTCATCAGTGTCATCATTTACCTCCCTAAAATAAAACAAATTTTTCCCACTTTTGAGTCTTTCTTTCTGCAATATTATCATATGGAAAGTAAACCTCTTTCTTTCAACCTGGCAAAATCTTACATAAATAAGCTTCACTCCTGGCTGTCCATCAGATTTTCATTATAAATACAGTATGGCATAGTGTAAAAATTATAATATGTAGAGGTCAAGCCCTTGTATTAAAGATTTTACCTGCCACTAATTAGTTGTCTAAACTTAACAGAGTTAACTTCACTGTGACTTGTTTTTAAATTTGAGAAATGGGTGCACTGATAGTGTTTACCTCATATAATTTTCATAAAGTACACAGGAAATCAAGATTTGGGAAACACTATAAAAATAAGAGTTTTTATAGAGGTTATTGATCCCATGTTGTCCTATTCACTTACACAGATATTGTTTATATCACATTTTATTTTTTTACAATAAAAACATCTCAGCATAATGTATGAATGCATTGATAAATGCAATTTTACATATAGTTCATGAGTCTCAAAGCCTTTAATTTATTTATTATTATTTTACTTCCTTCTCTTTACATCATAAAGCAAAAGGTAGGGGAAAAACATATATTGATTACTAGTTAACATAAAATTAAATAAAATAGTTTGGTATAAAAAGTTATCACCAAAAGACATAAAATTCCTCCCAAATTAAAATTATAAATTATGCAGTTTGGATTTCATTTGAAGGTACCTGTTGATTCACATAAAAGATTGCAATTTGATTATAATTTGAAAGTGTATTTAAAATTCAGCTCCTAGTAAAGCCTCATACCAGTTTTTAAAAAATACTCAGGAATATAAGGATTATTTCTATTGATAGAATGCTTTACAATATTTAGCTCTGGAATAATGTATCCTGTGGAGATTTTATATTTATCAAATTAAAGATCCAATAATTTCTAAGAATTTTTAAGAAATGCCTTAAAATTAACTTTCCTAAAGTAATTAAAAAATAGTATCATTATAACTAAATAATATATAATGATTTCTGGAGCATCATTAACGTGATTGCAAGTGCTTAGTCTTTTCTTTTTTTATGTTTATATCTCTTTTAAAGAACAATTTTCCACAGAATCAGATTCAGTTCCTTCCTGGAAATACAGACAATCATCTTTTAAAAGGAAAAGGTATTTCTTATGCAAGTAAATATATGGAAATATTGCATTATAACATCAATTATAATTCTCACAGTTAAGAAATCAAAATAGTTACAGCAATTTGTGTCACTTTATGATAACTGTAAAGCATATGAAAAACATTGTTTTTTCCATGTTCTTTGGAAAAATTAGCATATAACAAAAAGATACTTAATATTATTTATCTGATTAACATTAAACATAATATTGGATCACATAATACATTTACAGAAATAATACAATTTTTCTACACTGTATAAGACCCTTGTCTTATTTTCAAGAATAATTTACTTTCATATATGAGATAGTTCATCTGACAAACTATTTTAAGGGGGATAAAATGAAAGAAATTTATAGTATTTCAAAGAAAATTAAAATTGGATTTATGAGTTCCAACTTTCAAATAAAATATTGATGTCATTTCTTAATCTATATGATTACACTTGAGGATACAGGAATACAATAATAATCTCTAAAGATAAATGTACACTTAATCTAATAGTAAGTCACTCAAATGAAAAAATTTCTATGTAGCTTCCAGACAAGATGGAGGCATAGGAGGATATGCTTTGCTTCCTTGCACAACCAAAAGAAGGACAACAACAAATTTAAAAACAAAAACACCAGAGATGCCAGAATATCAAATTGTATGGAAGTCTGACAAGCAAGAAGTTAAAGAAGAAATGTTCATCCAGATCAGTAGGAGAGGTGGAGACAGGCAGCTAGGGCAGAGAAAACTCAAGAAAAGGCAGCAACTGATGGACCAGGAGGTCCCATATTTGCATGTGGATAAACTAGGAGGAGCAACTGGGGATTGAGACAAACCACACAACCAGCATGGGAAAAGAAAGCCTCAAAACCTCTGGCTGTAAAAACCTGTGGAGGTTGCAGTGGTGGGAGAAACTCTCAGCCAAACAGGAGAATCCATTAGAGAGACACAGGGTCCTAGAAAGTACACAAACCCACCCATCCAGGAATCACCACCAGAAGGGCCCAGTTTGCTTGTGGGTACCAGAAGAAGTGACTGAAAGTGGGGTAAGAGGCTAGCAAGCAGCATTGTTCCCACTTTGACTCCTCCCCTGCATAAAGACACACAATGCAGCAAAGAGGATTGCCTCACCATGGTGAATACCTAAGAACATAACAGGTATGCAGAGACAAAAAAATATGGCCCAAATGAAAAAACAGATCAAAGCTCCAGAAAAAACACAATTAAGTGATGAAGAGATAGCCAACCCAACAGATACACAGTTCAAAACACTGGTAATCAGGATGCTCACAGAAATGGTTGAGTATGGTCACAAAATAGAGGAAAAAGTGAAGGCTATGCAAAGTGAAATACAGGAAAATATACAGGGAACCAAAAGTGAAGGGAAGGAAGCTGGGACTCAAATCAACAATTTGGAACAAAACGAAGAAATAAACATTCATCCAGAACAGAATGAAGAAACAAAATTGCAAAATAATGAGAAGAGGTTCAGGAACATCCAATACAACTTTAAACGTTTCAATATCTGAATCATAAGGGTGCCAGAAGGAGAAGAGGAAGAGCAAGAAATTAAAAATTTATAGGAAATCCAGGAAGCTCAGAGAGTCCCAAAGAAGTTGGACCCAAGGAAGCATACAGCAAAGCATATCATAATTTCATTACCCAACATTAAAGAAAAGTAGAGAATCTTAAAAGCAGCAAGAGAAAAGGACACAATTGCCTACAAAAGACTTCCAATAAGACTATCAGCTGATTTCTCAAAACAATCTTTACAGGCAAGAAGGGACTGGAAAGAAGTATGCAAATTCATGAAAGACAAGGACCTACATCCAAGATTACTGGATCCAGCCAAGCTTAACTAACAATGGAAGGGCAGATAGAGAGCTTCCCAGACAAGGTAAAGCTAAAGAAGTTCATCATCACAAAACCCTTATTATATGAAATGTTAAAGGGACTTATCTAAAAAAAAAGAAGATCAAAACTGTGAACAGTAAAATGACAACAAACTCACAACTATCAGCAACTAAAGCTAAAAAATAAAAACTAAGCAAACAACTACAACAGGAACAGAATCACAGAAATGGAGATCACATGAAGGGTTATGATGAGGGAGGGGAAGTGAGAAGAATGGGGGAAAAGGTACAGGGAATAAGAAGCATAGTTGGTAGGTACAAAATAGACAATGGGATGTTAAGAGTAGTATAGGGAATGGAGAAGCCAAAGAACTTATATGTTCAACCCATGGACATGAACTAAGTGGGGGAATGCGGGTGGGAAGGAGGTGGAGGACAAAGGGAGATAAAGGGGCAGAAAAAAATGGGACAACTATAATAGCATAATCAATAAAATATACTTGAAAATGAAAAATAAAAATAATCTAAAGAAAGAAATGATTTCTGTGTAAAATAGATTCTAGTAAGGGCTTATGTGTTTCCATTTTTCAAAGGGATATTGTAAAGCTTTAAGAATGTGGAGCAATGTAAAAGTGATTGATTTTGTCTGTCTACACTATCCTTCAGCCATCTCTGACATCTGTCCTTTTTTAAATCATCCCTGAGGAATGAGATTTTGCAGCTTTGATAATTTGTTCCAATGTTTTAAAATTATTTTTCTTTAGTCTTTACTCTTCAGAAGTCTCTGTGTAGGAAAATTCCTTGTATCCAATATAATGAGCTTTATTTATGTATTTAATATAGGAAAATCATGCCTGGTCACCTAAGAAAAATTATGCCATGTTAGAATAATTCTTCTATGAACAAAGTCACCATTGTGTTTATTATTATGAGTATAAATAAATAATAGGTTAGTTACGACTCTTTTATTTAAAACTTTCTAGATCACATTAGGAAATATTGTTATGTTAAAATAGCGAGCCCTATATTTTTGTGTGTGTGTTGTATATGTGCATGTTTTCTGCTAACTTCAGAACATATCAAGTGATTTTTTATCCATTTAATTGACTGTCATAATTGAACAAATATAGGTTAAGCAGTAACATTCCCCTGCACTGAAACTGTAAACATTTAGAGTGCAGTCTAAATTGGCAAACAAAAATTATTATACGAATATAGCAAAAGTATCGCTGTTCTTGGTTATAGCTTTGGAAATCAGCACTTTATCAGGCCAATGGCCTGTCTTGCTTCCTGAACTTCCATTTAAAGTCAAATAGAAAGGAAAATAAGTGAAATCACTGTTTTGGTGGTAACTACCATTGCAACATTGCCATTCATTAACCACGTAAATGGAGAAAATTGAACTTAGATGATTTTAAAAATAGTGTTATTTAGGTATTTTAAATGCTTCTTTATCCCACTCCATGTAATTATTTATTGTGTTACTTGATTGCTAGATTATCCCACTCTCTCTTTGTCAAAATGTCTAAACATAACTTTTTCACTTCCTCCACCTCAGTTAAAATACAGCTTCATGCTTTTCTGAGTCCTGCTTTTTACTAGCCAACTTCGTAAACTATGTGCCAATGTATTTGCATTTAAACAAGATTCTTACAGAAACAATGGATTAACTGTAAAGATGGAAATTTTTAGGCCTCTGTGAAAATGGCAAAGGTACTTTTGTTCAGGAGAAAGGGGCATTTCATTGATACTGAGGGCACACTTCTGGGGAGCAATTGTGTTGATTTCTAAAGTTGGCTCTTGACCCTCTTTAGAAATAAATAAATGTGTATTAAACCAATTAACCAGAAAGAGGATGCCTATTTCCATTTTGCAGAAATCCTATTGCATTTCCAAGAAGTAAAACATATGTTCTAGTAATTTCTTAAAACTCTTCTGTAAAGAAAATATTGACCCAATTTACAGATATTATAACTAAGGAAGCAGGTGTAATGTTCCATTTGGGAGTATCTTTCTACTGAAATACGGGGTAGAATATAAGTGTTTCATCTGTAAAGCCAATGCTTTTTGCTCTTGTTCTCTTGAGTTACTTTACTTATCCCAGGGACAGGTCCTGATTGCAATTTGAAGTTTTGGAGAGTGTGGAACACATACCCAGTTTGAAACAGAAATAATCCCCCAGAGGAAGCATGTTAAAAGACAGACACCTGGCAGAAAAAGACAAGCTAAAATCAGATAGATTCACACATCTCCCAGAGGCAAGGAGTTTTACTGCAACAAAGGCACAAGGAGTAAGAACAGCCAACTGGTTCATCTGCATGTCAGGACAGCTGAGAGTCTGATCTTTGATTTCACAAATGTGTTAGAAATTGCCTCTGAGCCAAACTGTGCACATAGAGGTATTGCTGTTGCCACTGTAAAGAGAGATTTCTTTTCTGAGAACTCTATAGAGGAAGAGGGTTCTCTTTGAGGATATAATGGATGACAAGCCTCATTTCTCATCCACTAAGTTCTTTATCATAATTTAGACAAGATGAAAAGAAGTCCACACAAACTAGAGAGCAATCTTATTTTGTAGGACTCACCTAAGACAACATTAAATTAAACCCGCTGACAGAAAAACAAAACCAACCCCCCCACAAAAAAAAAAAAAAAAACACAACTATCTGATTTAGAGAGAAGTCTTCCATGAACTTTGGTCAAACAGCATGGATTCATTGTGATATACATTAACAATGAGTAGAAAGATCATTATTTAATAGGAGTTATTCATTTCTTATTCCATTTGGGGGGGGGGACCTGATATTTGCTTGTAGTGAATGGATGAGAAAAAAATGGAGAAGTGATGGAAACACATGCCTTGAATCACTGCATCACATTTTGAAAAAAAATTCTATGCTGTATATGAAACAAATAAACAATCATTTGAGAGACCACTAGCACACACACGATTTTACCGTGAGAGGGGCTGAGTCACGCATGTGCAGTTAATCATCTTTCACTGGGAGAACCATGTTGGGAGACACAGTGACTCTTCTATAAATCAACTTATGCTTGAGAGGAAGACAGAATGTCCGACAGCACAATTTAGAAGCCATAGGTTGGTGCAGACATTCTTTAACATAACAGTCTTGAATCACTTGTAGAGTATGTACATTGTGGATTTCAGACCAAACATAAAAAGCTATTGATAAAAAATATTCTTCAAATATATTTTTCATGTTATTCAAAATAATATTAACTGTGAAAATAATTTCATGCTGCACTTTTATTGAAAACTGTTTTCTCTTTCATTCTGTAAAAGTAGCATTATATTAACAGGAAAATTGCTGTTTATTGAGTACTTTTCATGTCCCAGCCTCTGTGATAAACATGTAATGCCCATTATCTTATTAAATCCTTACAAGAACATTCTGAGTTAAGTATTACAATTATATAGATAAGAACATTGAAGACTGCAAAGGACAAATGCCTTCTTCAATGTTACACATTTATACTGTTATTATTTGAATCTAAGTCTCTTCCATCTTCAAACCCTGGTTTCTTTTGTAGTATGTTAAATCCATTGTGCTACAATCTCAATCCTGTGTACCAAAGAAACAAATAAAACAATGAAGCCTAATTAAATGTATCTGCCCATCTGCTTTTCTCTCTCTCCCTTTGTAAAGCAGATTTCAGAAGGATCTTGAGGAAGAGGAAAGACAACCACACTAGCAGCCTGGGTTGTGATCTCATGCTATGTCAATACCTAAACAGTCAGGGTAGATACCCGGTGTTTCACACCAGATGAAATACAGAGTATTCTTTACAGGAGACACCTTCTACAATCAACTGTGCTTAGAGGAATTTGCATTGTCTGTTTTCAGCAAGTACAAACTAGGAACATGGTTCCCACATGCTTTGCTTTGATGACAGAATACTTACTACATATCTATGTTGTCCTCAGTAAATACAAATAAGTTTTAAATGATATGTATTGCTAGGTAACGCCAAAATCTTCTAATGATCAATCAAGGGTTTTAGCACAAAAACCCTTCAATCACTTAAATCAGTCTTTTACCAGGATTTACTTGCACTTTGGTGGGGTATCCCCTGGATCAAGCAGACTGGCCACCTGTCATTTGCTATCTCTCCCCAATAAAGTCCTGCTGCTTCTGCTACTTGGCACAGCCTTAGTGCCTGGTTTTCTTGGCAAGCTGGAGCCAGGCATGAAGGATGCCAACATCACAGGTTCAAATACCATATGGTACAATTATCAGCCTGTCTGCTTTTCCAGACGCAGATTTTACATCCTAACATCTGCCACTTGTATATCCTCTTCATGCTAGAACTGACACAGGGCAAGTAAGTATCTTTGAAGCAATGCAAACCCGTTAGAGGAAGAATTGATACCACTTACAATTCAATTGCATATTTGAAAAGACAGAGCCTTAGCCAGTTTTAAGTTTGAGTTCACTGTGCCAACAATAAACACTCATTCAGATTCTCCCTTAGAGACTCTCTACAGAAGCACTCCAGGGCCTTTGAGTGTGCTCGTGTAATTGCTTCATTTTGTTATACGACACCTTGGCTCCCCTTTTTTAAACAGAGTTGAATTTCTCCAATTCATGTGCACAATTAAAACAACTGCTAAATAAACAGTGTTTGCTGACTACTGAATCAGCAAAAGAAGTTTCTCTTTCTTAACGGAAATCATCTACTGGAAGTTGCTACATTTCTTAAAATTTTATAAAGCAACTACTCTTTTCCCAGCATACTGTATGTGAACAGGTTTATGCTGAGTAAAAGATGAATGCAGAAAGAATGAGATCGAGATTAAATACACACAGACACTAACACACAGAATTGTAACAGGACTAATATTGTTAATGAAACCAATCCACTAAATGATATCTGAATGGTCTGAAGAAGTTAATGAACTAGTAGTGATAACTGTTATTTGGATATTAGTGAGGAATCCCTTATATTCATAGACAATCCTAATGATTGATAAAATTGCAATTTCCTCTTGAAAATTTCTTGGCTCGGAAAAAAATCAAAGCCAAAGAGCAACAACAAAAGGAATTTTCTGATTCTCCATGTTGAAAATTATAAAAAGATGGAAGAATAAGTGAAACTCATATTTCAACTGAATACTCTGGTTGGCTATTTTATTGTATTCTGTTTGAGGAACTCCAACGCTAATCAGCTTTACATTAAATTTTCATCTACAATAAATGCCATTGAGTGAGTCTCATCTCCTCCACCAAATCTTTTTTGTCAGATATATTTGCAAAGAAAACCCTGATATATTTTTCACTGTAACTGCCCTTTCTGACTTTTTATACCATGTTAATGAACATAAAAATGGCCAACAGGACCTGAAATAGGAAGGAAGAAGAACAGGGAAAGTCAACAGAAATGTGCAGAATGGAAGGTCAGACACTGGGCAACAGAGCTGGCCCTGTTTTTTTCTCACCCTCAATTCATAACATGACTTTTGAAATTAGTAGTTTGAACAGGTACATGCAAATGAAAAGTTTCCAAAAGCACACTCTTTTCATCTTTAAGTTGAATATTTACTCTGTAAATACATTTAAACAATTTATTTGTTACTTCAATATGTTTACCTCATGGAATTGCACTCAAATCTATTGAAGTTGGGATTTTACAGACTTCTATGCACATATCTGCAAACACACACATTTAATTGGTAAAACTAAAAACCATATTCACTACAAGCAAAACTATATCTAATGGGGTATAGCAAAAGTAGGTTTACAGTTATGAGTATGTGGAACACACGGCTTATTCTTGTATTATTTATTATTATATTTTTCATATGAACAACTGTAAGCCTATTTTTGCCCCACCCAGTATCTGTCAGTTTGAGAAAATATAGAAATCCTTTACTGCAGCATTCTCTTTGCCTTCACCTATGTTTCATTATAGTATTATCTGATGAAGTTGATTAATGACCACAATTAAGGTAAAATAACACAGTATTTAAGATAGAAGGAGTAACCCCAAAAATTTATTTAAGGATGCCTCAATTATACGTAAAATTGTCATGGAAATGCTGTTTTATTAGAATGTTTTCTTTAAAAAAATAGATATCTAAAAGCTTCTTAAAATATAAACAAACAAACAAAAAAAGTCCCCAGGATAGCATACACATTTTGGTATGTTATGTTGGAGTGCATGAAGGATTCCATCTTCTTATATGTTATTCAGCATATTTCACCATTTTGCTACTCTGTTCTGATTTTCATGGATTATGCCTCTCATGAATATTTCCCCATGTTTCATATTAAACATTTGGTCAAGGTCACATTCAGAGTCATATTACATATTCTAAAACAATGCTACCTCAACTTTAATGTACATATGAATCACTCAGATGTCTACCGGAAGTACAAATTTTGATCCAGCAGATCTTGGTTGGGGCTGAAATTCTGCGTTTCTTTCAGCTGCCAGGTGACACCAGTGCAGCTACGGCACAGACCATGGTTTGCTTAGCAATGTGCTCACACCTCCAAACATGGATTTTAAATCCGGTGCCTGTTTTCTGAAAATACCTTCAAGAAATGGAGTCTAAGAACTGTAGCAGATCATTTTGTTTAACCACAAGTTAAACAAAACATCACTTAAGAGAGACCCAAAGCACATAATTTAAAACTTTTATTAATATTAATATGTTGACGCATTCTAGAAATCCTGATCTGCAGCAAATTCTTATGAAACATTTTGTCTTTGGGACAGCATCTGCAATATTATCCTAAAGAAAATCTTCCAAATGTTGCCCAGAAATGTTATGTTGTCCAAGAGAAAAATAAGATAAAAAAATGCCATGAGTTACAGAGAAGATATCAAATATAAAACCTAAGAAATTATGCAAAAAGTTCGTGTTTTCTGTTACTTCTTTTTAGAGACTGAGAATGGATAGTGCGAAAGTACAAATGAAGAACCGATCATATGATGTCAGGTCTGACAGCTTGGTTACAATTGTATTAGTCCCTTCTTAATTTACTCTATATGGTAAATCAAGGATGAAAAGCCTTAACAGCTGTGAATCAGAACTCCAGACCTAGGAAATGCTAAGGCAGAGACCACCTTTCATTTTATTTGCAAGCCCAATGTAAAAAATATATATAATTGTGTGTGTGTGTATAAACAAGTATATGTATATACTTGTTAGTTCACAAACATACATATAATTTCATCCTGCTTATTTTCCTCCTGCATCCTACCTTCATTTCTTCCCTTAATTTCTCAAAATTTACTTCTGCGAAAGTTAAATAGCTGGTTTAGTTCTCTGGGAAACTGACATCAAGGGCATTTCAGCCCTGAATAGTGTAGCTCAGTGAATTGAGCATGGACCTGTGAACCAAAGGGCCGCCAGGTCAGTTTCCAGTCAGGGCACATGCCTAGGTTGTGGGCCAGGTCCCCAGTAGGGGGCATGAAAAGCAACCACACATTTATGTTTCTCTCCCTCTCTTTCCCCTTCCCTTCCCCTCTCTCCAAAAATAAATAAATAAAATATTTTTTTAAAAAAAGGATATTTCAAATAATTTAGACCAACTACCTTCTCTGGTCCACTACCTGCAATTACTTATACCTGTACCATCACATGTAGTAAAAGTGCATTCTTCAATACTTAATTCAGCAGTTAGAGAAACTAGTTTGAATTCACTTTGTGTCCTAGTTTGAAGATATAAAAGACCCAGACTAACTAAGGAAGTATGGGAGCCTGCTGTTAGCCATGTATTAATTAGTGTGAAAGGAGGGCAGGGGAATGAGTCCAGGAGAAGAAAGAGGAGAGATGATGGAATAAGCAGATAGAATAAGGGATGATTTCTGTTTGCCCAAACTTTACTTTTACCTAACCCTGAAGTGTCATAAAAATGCTTAAAGAATTGAGTAAGTGTCTGCTAGGACTTAGCTCCAGCACAAATCTACTGAAAAAATTGCAAACTGTAAAACACTAAAGAAAGAAAAAGTTTGATAACTTTGATTTGACAATGCATAATAGTAAGTATCTACCTTGAAATTACTTAAATTATAATTTTATAAAAATAACAAAATAGAAACTAATGTTTGGAAGTAATTCATTCTGAATCTTTTAAGAATTGTCTCTATAAGTAAAAAATATAATATAATAGTTCAATAAAACATATATTACTCAAAGATTATGTTACTAAGTATTATGACTTTTCAAAGGACAACTCTAATCTCTGGCTGGGTAGTTCGCTAGGTTACAGAATCATCATGATATGCCAAGGCTGAGGATTTAATCCCTGGTCAGGGCACATACAAGAGTCAAAGAAGTCATAAAAGCACAACTCTAAATGCTTGAACTTTTTGGTTTTACACAAAAAGTGCAAAACTTTAAATATCTCAGAACCAAATCTGTTTGTATAACATTAGTATTTGATGTTAAAATACTATAAAGTACAGAAACTAAGGGTATAACTTATGAGCCTAATAAAACATAGCCATTAAATGACTTAAATTGCTGAAAAGCAGTAGTAGAATAACACAGAATTATTTTAATAGGAATATTTTGTTATTCTGAAATTAAGTCTTCATCTATAGCACTTCAATAACTTGTTCTTGTGTATAAAGTTTTACTGAGGAATAAAAGTCCCAAATGTTTAAAATCCATTATACAGTTGAGTAGGATTCTGAGTAATACAGTTTCATAGGCTACAATTATGGACCTTTTTTCTTCAAGACATTTTTTGATGTGAGCTTTAGATCACTGTCATTTTGAAATATAAATCCTCTTGCAAGTTTCCTACGTGGCAAAATAACTTTTCACCATGGTTCCTTTTATATCACTTGCTATCTATTATGGCATCAGTGAAACTACTGAGAAAATATTTTTACCAAAGATTCAGTCCCTTAAAACAAGTAAAAATTATGTCCCTAAACCCCACATCCCACCCTGCAAAAAGAGCTGCTTCCTGTCTTGCACTTAGAACAGCTACATAGAGGCCCGCATTTTTCAGTCATTCCAAGGAAAGTACAATGGAAATAGACATCTCCAAACTGCTCCAAAGGTAACCAGTTCCAACAGATGTTTGCCACAGACGTTCTGAGTGGTGTCTGCCTTTAAACAGGAACTGTACTGTCTGTGTTTTTGTTGTAAATCTCCTTAAAATTTAGCTATGGCTTCTACAAAGTTGGCCTTGGCTTTGATAAGCAAACACCAGCCCTCAATCTGTTTCATCCAGGCTTTCAATTCCTTAGGGGCCTGAGCAAAGTGGTCATAGATTCCTTTGTCAGCAATGTGTCCTTACATGGCTTTATGTCTCTACTCTGGTGTGAGAAATGAGACAAGACAACCTAGTGTTTAATTCAGAGGAGATGCTTTCCTTTGATAATGATATAGCTAACATATAATCAAATGTTTCCCATATATCAGGCAGTGTTCTAAAGCCCTTTGGAATTAACTCAGCCTTGAGATCATTTTTATGGGGCCCACTTACTATTCCCATTTTAAACATCAGGAAACAGAAATCCAGGAGATAAATATGTTACACAAAGTCACAGCTATTACCGTACTTTGTGAAATAAGAATTCAAATGCAGACATTACGGCTTCAGGGCCCACAATGATCTCTTGCCTATTAAACTAAATTAGTAGGGCAGAATCTCTCCCTTCCTGTAATGGAAGGACCAGACTTGCCATGTCTGGCTCTTTCGATTTTGTGTCTTTTGCATTATCTCTTAAATCTTACTGGAATCCCACCCCCTTTTTCTTCTCATCAGAAGGGCTTTTCCCCCCACTTTTATTGAGATACATTTGACAAATAACACTATTAATTGACTTGTAAACATAATGAGTTATATATGTGTGTATATATACATATGTAGAAAATTACTCTCCCAATAACTTTAGTTAACATCAATCACCTCCTGCATTTAAAATTTTCTTATTACCAGAACTTTTAAGATTCACTCTCTTAGCAACTATCAAATATACCATACAGTATTGTTAACCATAGGGCCTGATACCAGTGCCTGCCCAAGCCCTGGAGTGCAGGGTGGGTCTCAGGAAACACTGGAGGCAGTGGGGACTGAAGCTGCAGCTGGCACATGATAGATTTCCCCACCCTTGGGTACAGAGTAAACAAACCACTGTGGCCCTGTCACATTGTCCCAGCCACTGAGCTAGCATGTGTGGTGTGCGACAGCAGAGGAAGACCTTTGCCTGGAGTTTGTGTAGGTTGACAAGGGTGATTGGCAGATGAAAAAACTCTCCTAATCCCTTCTGGAACATGGTGATACGGGGAGGTGCAGACCTGCCCGTCTACCCTGGCAAAAGGAGAGATTGGCTAGGGAAGTTGGACATTTCCAGAATGTGTGGGATTTGGGGCCTGGAGATTAACATAGGTTGAGGACAGAGACTTACCCCAGCTCCTTCCCCTTGATGGCCCTACGGGGGCTGGAGGGTTTGTGGGCCAGTAGGCCCTAAAAACTGCATGGTGTGACAGCAGCCCCAGGCCCTGAACATGGGCAGTGGGGGCAGTGTGGCTGTGCAGAGCCCATGAACACTCACTCAAGAACAATGCCTGAAACCAGACTGCCACTTGGGATAAGTTTAGCTGCCTGGATGATCACACTGCAGCCAGCTGTGTTTCCCAAAGGATGATATTTTTAAATGGGAGAAAAAACTCTGGGCACAGCCTCGAATTGGTCAGGCGGGGGGGGGGGGGGGGGGGCAGTGGAGATCCTTTCTGGGTTTACTGAAGGGGAGGAGCTCTGAGACAGAAGCCTGACACTCTTCCAAAATTGTTTAGTTTTTGAATAAATGACCTCTTTCCTCTTCACCAAACCTCTGCCTCTGGAGTTTGCCTATGGACCGTGGACAGTAGAACCCCATTTCTGTTCAGTGACATGATCACGCAGTACATTTCATCTCCAGAAATTATTCATCGTATAAGTGGAAGTTTGCACCTTTTCATCACTTTCATCATTTCCCCCACCCCAACCTTCCCTCTGGCAACCACCAAGATGGTCTCTTTATGAATTTTTTTTGATTCCACATATAAGTGAGATAACACACTGTGTGTTCTTCTAGGTCTGACTTACCATCACGCCCTCAAAGTCTTTCCTTGTTTATACAAAGGAAAGGTCCTGAAAGGTCTTGGTTGTATTTTGTGCAACTTAATATGATAATCAATAATTTAAATGAGGATTCACATGTCACATTTTTAAATGAATTAAGCTTGGGAACATAGCTAGCACTTGGGTTATTAAATAAGTTATTTTTAAGCTGTAATAATTGGCCAGAAAAAAAAGCAAAGAATAATATGAAATTGAATTTGGAATAAAAAATGCAAAATATGCAAGATTTGGTTTACCACTCAGCATTAGGCTGACTTATTACATACAAATTATTATGTAACTTTGTTTTTTTTCTATTACTAAAGGAGATGAATTTATAGAGATAAAGCTACTCCTTTGTTCCAAACACCTTTAGAGTACCAGGTAACACTTTAGGAAATGTGAAAAAAAATTATTCCATAGAAGAAAAATAAATTGAATGAAATCTGGGAATTATGCTTTTAAGTTAATGGTTGAAAAACTGAAAAATATTTTTCTAGAGAAGCCAGAGAAGGAATAATATTGTTTAAGGATGTTTTTATTGAAGGAAGATTATTATTATATGAAGACTTCATAATGAAAGAGGATTTAGGCTGTTGTTTCCTTCAGAATTTCAAAAGAAAGCACTTTTTGATCCACATAAGAAAAGACTTGCAAATGACTAGATATGTATAACAAGGACATAAGTACTCTCCTGAGGGAAGGGACTTAGTTTTTCTTGACAAATTGTAGCAGAGGAGGTGACCTCTTTAAGGATAGTTTAGATGTAATTGCTCTCTTGCTTTACAGATGAACAAGACTATCACTAGAGTTCTTTCCAGCAACAGGATTCTGAGAGCCTGTATTTTCTTCACTTATTCTTTGTTTTTCCCATTGTGTGCCCTTTGCCAATTTTCCTATTTCTTACAGATAACATATTTATAGAAAATAACCACTCAATCTAAATTCCTCTCATCTTCAAAGAAAACAAAACTTTGTTTATTAATAAATATCTTTAGTATAATATGGCTTCTCACAAAGTTGGCCAGTAATGATAATAATTTAATTATTCTTTATTTTCCACTGAAAATATTCCTTTTTTATTCAAGACACTTTCATTTTCTTTGGAATTGGTAAAGTGTGGGAAGTTCATAAATTTTATGTTTTATATATTTTAATTTATGTATAATGAACTGATACAGTCAAGGTAGAAAGTGGGCCCATATGGTGTAACAATAATAACCAATGCCACAGAATCCTCATGCAGTCTGAGTACATGAGAGGTAAAATAGTAACTCACTGCATGAAAAGGATGCAGCGGTCTGAGAGTGACTTCCATGCCCAATCGAGCAGTTGTCACTGATTCTGGCTTATATTTAGAGTACTACAGCACAATTAACTTTGAAGTTAATGACACACAGAATTTAAATTGAAGGAGGGAAATTACAACTTTTTTGCTATTGTCATTGAAGTTGTAGTCCTGGTAACTTGAAAAGATTTTTTTTCAAAGTTAGCTTTGAAATCAGCTGCTATACACAAATGTAGCTATGCCTTCTAGTAGGTAATCATACGAGACACATTCATGATATAGTCATGACAAAGATTTAAAAGAAATAAACGCTGTACAGGATGACATAACAAGTTACAGATTTGAAAAAAAACTATCTGCCCCCCAGATGTACACATTCTCTGGCTTATGGTCTGGTGGAAACAGCCCCAGATCTGGAGCAGAGGCCAAGGCTTGGCTCTGGCACTCCACACCTGAACCAAAAAAAGTCATTTCCACAACCTAGTCTCGTTCTACCACGTGTTAAATGTTGTGAGTTGGAGGTGAGGTGGAGACAGGTGTCACTCTTAAATCCACAGTCTAACCTGTGAGGGTTAAATATAATAACAGATATAGAATACTTGTTAATATCCAAATACCATCCAAAAATGTAAGACTTAATTTGACTAGGAAGTAATAGATCCGCCTCGCTGGAAAGTTTATTTCAAATATTCCATATCTTTCCAGAAAAGTGTCATTTTTTTGTTTTTTTATACTAGTACTTCTAAATTAAATTCCCCATATCTTTGACACAGCACTTGTGTTTTCATCAATATTTCTACCTTAACTAATAATTTTTAATCAAAATACTCCACAATGCATGAAACCTAAAAAAATTACTTGATTTAAAAGTAATATTTCTTATGGAATATGTAAATAGGTATAGATAAGTAGGTAGATAGATTATGTAGATATATAAGTACCACTGTTATCACTATCAAGAAAAACTAGCCTATGAGAAATATTTTACCAGCATTACTGAAATTTCATAGAATGATGAAATTTCAAAGACATGAAGCTTATTGTTATCTTTAAGTTAAATCGAAAGTCATTTTTTAAACTTTAAGGCTATTCTGCATCTTCTTGATAGTAGCACAAAGATTGTAGCATAAACATAACATTCTGACCTCAACCATGATGTCCTTAAACCTCAATTTTTAAATAAAGATAAATAGAAGAACAGCAATTATGGCTTTTACATCAAAGAGAAAAAAATTAGTTTACTTTACTATGAATATATATATTCATAGTAAATTTTACATATATAAAATTACATATATATAATTTTACACACACACACACACACACATATATATATATATATATATATATATATATATATATATATATATATATATATAATTTTCCTCTATTCTGGACCTGGATATAACTACTGCAGTTTCCTTTAATGACTCTGATATTCAACTGCCAACACTTGGTCACATAAGAAATCTCAAATTCAACTACTGGTTGCCAGGTTTGAATTTAAATTTGGTATATTATTGAAATTAAGATAATAATGATAATAATGCAATTACATATGAAAATTCTACCTGTACATTAAATGCAGTAGTAATACACAGTATTTTATGCTCTTCCCTGTGTATGATTTGCATGGTGCTGTGGTATCCCTCTCCTCTCCCCTAATCCCTGCCATACTTACAAGGTGAGATCCTTATTCAATATATTTTTTTCTTTAAAATTATTTTATTATCATTCAACTAGAGTTGTCTGCATTCCCCCCACTACTCCCCCCACCCCAGCCATCCCCACTTCCCTCCCCTGATTCTACCCCCTTGGTTTTGTCCATGTGTCCTTTATAATTGTTCCTGAAAACCCTTCCCCCTTTTCCCCTATTATCCCCTCCCACCTCCCCTCTGGTTACTGTCAGATTGTTCTTAACTTCAGTGTCTCTGGTTATATTTTGCTTGTTTATTTGTTAACTCTTTTTAAATATAACATTCTGAAACTCATCACAATAGAAGTGAATTCTTTCATTTGCTTTTATTCCCCCAAGTAACACACAGAATTGGAGAATGGGACATGTCAAAGGGGAGAGAAACAGAGAGGGAATAATAAGGCAAACTTTGCCGTGTTGAATTTTGAAAAGAGAAAATTAATAAGCAAAATATAGTGCTGATCAATATATTTAGGCATTCAGGCATATTCTAACATTAACTACTTTACATCATATGTACAAAGGAATAAATTAGATTTTTTTTAAATCAACTCATTAGCTACAAAAGCCACCCTGGAAATAATTTAGGCTACTGGATTTCTGCCAACCCCAAATAGTATCTAATAATTTAATAATGATCTTGGTGACTGGCATATCCAGAGGAAGGCTATTGTATGATGAATACTTTCTTCTTGCTGGCAAACTCATCTTTATTCTAGACAACTTCCCAGGGTCCTTATATTAATTAAGTATGCCTTGGAGAATTAATTGCCTTACTTACAGTGCTGTGTCATTTAAAGATTGTAAGTTACTCAAGGGCAGGGGCAGTACTTAATCATTTTAGATCACTGGTGGCTAGCAGGGGATGTAAAATATTTAGTAATCATCAAATACTAACAAACAAATTCAGTAAGTTATTGTTAAGTATCTGATTGATTTACAACTATGCCTGGTAGTTAGATCCCACTAAAAGTAAGGGATAAGTTTACTCTGTGAGAAATGACTGCATAAAACATATACCCACACACTAACTGATGACATCATTCATGTTTATAAGTAACTCATAGGTGATAATTTAAAACTGGGAATTGAACCAGGGGTGAACCTATAATAAGTCAAAATTAGTAACTAAGCTAACTGTTTGCACCTTCTTTTCAAAAAGAATGTATTACTAGATAAGAAATGGTTGTCAGTAAACCTGCCAAGTGGATGCAAATAGAGCAATAATCTGTTAGTACTCTTTTCACCCATGGATCAAGAACAGTCGGGAACATCTAACATTGAATCTGTACCATGGAGATGGATGCCTGGAGCTCTGCAATCGGTATGGTAGGTCCTGGGTACATGAAGCTATTGAAATGAACATTAATGAAAGTGAGATAAAATTAAAGATTTAGTTCTTCAGTCTCAATAGCCAAATTTCAAATGATCAATAGCCAATTATGCCTAGTGGCTGATATATTGGACAGGGCTGACGGAGCACTCTCCTCATCACAAAGCTTTATCGGACAATGATGTATTAGGCCAAAGGTTTAAAAGTACTTTTATTAGTGATACAATTTTGTATAGTAGAATTATTATTTCCATGCTTAAGTATAAAATCCTATCTTTTTCTTATTCTTACTCTATCTCCCCAAAAATAATTTAAATAGACTCACTATCATTTCACTAGTGTGGTATAACAATAACAAAAAATGCCCCTTAAGAGTCCTTGATGGCTATCACATACTCCTTTAGTCCCGTTTAAGCACTGCTTTTTTACCCTTTAACAGTTCCTATATACTCATCGGATAATATTTGTAAGTTCCAGTGAATTTTTTTCTATCCTGATGTAATGTTAGGCCCCTTCTTTCTCAAAGTAAGAAACATATTTTAGTATCTGTTCAACTCAAATATAATGCTGAGGTGCAATGCTGCAATAGTATATGCTTGCTTGTTACCATATGTATCAGTAACAAAAATACATTGTATATGTTAATTAAAGTTGATCTTATTTCAGGAAATACCTGCAGTGAAAGTGTTTTGAAGTCTAGTGATTAAAAAATATTACAGTAGGCTTCATAACTTTATAACAAGAGTCACTGAAATTATCAACACATATCCTTCATTTTAACTAATATTCTGTTCTCACCAAGCAAATTTGTAATTATAACTGAGTTTTTTAGTTATAAAGTTTTATAAATGGAAAATATATGGTAATCAGCTGATGCACATAATTTAGTCTATGTATGTTTCAAGAATTAGTAACATTCTGCTTTGTAGACCGATTTCTTTCAAAATTGTTATGTGGGTTAATTCCTAAGGACGTCATCTGCATTCTCTGAACGCTCTAAATGTGTCGAAGTGCTGTTCTCTCATGAAGCCTTGTCTGAGCATCTTACAAGCTTCCATACATGCCTAGTCCTAGTTTAGCTGCAGCATGCAGTTCATTGTGGTTGCTGAGAATCAGGGTACCTTTCCAAGGACTGCTAAGTTTCTAATAATACACTGATACTGTTTATTGATCACTCTCTGTACACCAACCACTGTCTTTAGAATACTGATTTCTAAACATCTAGAACATTGCACTGCCTCTAAAGACTGCAGGATAACCTAGCTGCTTGGAAAGAGTGGCATCCCTAGTCATGCTGATAGAAATTCATAACCATGTCATTGTGTTTAGAGAGAGAATATAAGTCCCCTAGACTGCAGAAAAGGCTCAAAATGTTAATATTCTTTCCCTTTGGAAAGACAGACACTAAAGGTTTGTTAATGGATTTATTTCTGATTGAATATAACATATTAAAAGTAGGACTTGTGAATCTTGAAAAAAGTGAATGTTGTTTTGTGAAGATGGTCATCCATCATTAGTTAGAAGTCTATCTGTAATTTGAAGTTTTAATTTAATTAATGTCACGTACTTGAAGGCTGCCTTGTGTCAACTATTGTATGATACACTATTGGTTCCTTCTTCAGTGTAGGTTCCTAATAAGCATTTCAATTAGAACAAAACAATAATGAGAAGAACACAGAAGTGTTAATTACCTATGCAATTACATTGCCTTATATGAGCACTAGTGTTAACACTCTACTTACATATCTAATAGCTATTAATCTTTAGTTGAAAATGTGTATTTTCACTATTTACAGGTTTGTGGCTAAATTAGGTCAAGAGGTAATAGTGTAGCTTATAGGATGTGTCTACATAGCTACCAATAAATTTTGGTTAAGCCATCTACTTATTAAAGCTGTCTGTATCAGAATGTAACAATAGAGATACATAATACGACAGGTATTGCCTTTTTCTGACTTTATGAAGCAATTATTTCCTTCTCAAAACTTCTTTTAGAAATCTTTAAGTATTAATTGAGCATGTAATATTCTTAAACAGCATATATAGGGAAATAAAAAACATTGTAAGTTATTAAGTATAATATGCTTTAAAAAGTAAAATATGTAGTTCTATTTGTCTTTGGAATATATGATATCTAAATAAAGATTCCACAGTCCTTGGAATGCAACCCTCCTTCCTTTTTTCTTTTGCAAATTCTAGTGACATGGGCTGCATACAGTTGGTGCTCAATAAATGTTAGCTTAATAAAATTACTTTTATAGAAGACATTTAACTCATCCAAAATAGGATATTCATCAGATAGGTAATAGCTATTGAGATTAAGCTATTAATTTAGAGAATATAGTCTACTATTCATAAAGATATTCATAGCATCTTACGTAAAACATCTAACAATAGATTTTGAAAATAAGAGAAATTTAGAAGATCTTTAACCTTTAAAATATACATTTTCAGAAATATAGTTTACTACAGCATTGAAATACAAAAATGATTAGCCTAGTTTTTCATTATCATGTTGTTTAGCTCTTAGTGAGGAATTTATTATTAAACAAAAGATCAACTTGTGATAAACAATTACAACAAATTCCATGTCATGACCTTGTTTGTAGCCTACAGCTTTAAAAATCATATAGAATACAAAAATAAACCCAAAACTGATGAAAGACTTAAATGTAAGCCGTAAAATCATTTTAAAAAATACTAGAAGAAAACAACAGTAGTAAAATCTCAGATATTGGATGTAGAAATCTTTTTGCCAATATATATTTTAAGGCACTGGAAGCAAAGCAGAAAATGAACAAATGGGACTACATCAAATTAAAAAGCTCTGTACAGCTAAAGAAACCTTTAGCAAGACAAATAGGGAGCCCACTGTATAAGAGAACATTTTTACCAATAATATATCTGACAAAGGTTTAATCTCCAAAATATTCAAAGAGCTAATACAACTCAATGCCAGGAAGACAAACAACCCAACTGAGAACTGAGCAAAAGACCTGAATAGACACTTCCCCAAAGGGGAGCTACAGAGGTCCCATAGCATATGAAAAAATGCTCAATGTCACTAATCATCAGAGGAATGGAAACTAAAACCTCCATGAAATGTCACTTTATACCTGTCAGAATGGCTACCATTGATAAATCAACAAACAAGTGTTAGTGAGGATGTGAAGAAAAGGGAACCCTAGAGCACTGTTGGTGGGAATGCAGTCTGGTGACACCACTGTATAAAACTATATGGTGTATCTTTTAAAAATAAAAATGGAACTTTCTTTTAACCCAGCAATTCCACTTCTGGATATATGTTTATTATCCCCCTATGTTTATAGCAGCACTATTTAAAATAGCCAAGATTTAGAAGTAGCCTAAGTGCTTAGCAGTAGGTGACTAGATATAAAAAGCTGTAGGACATTTATGCAATGGAATACCACACAGCAGTAAAAAAGAAGAAACTCTTACATTTTGTAATGGCACTGATGGAGCTGCAGAAAATTATGCCAAATGAATTAAGCCAGTTGGTTAAAGAAAAATACCACATGATCTCAATTATATGTGGAATTTAATGAACACAATAAAGTAACAAACAATATAGTAACAGAAGCTTAGATACATAAAAGACTAACAGCTGCCAGAAAGGAGAAGGGGGTACAAGATGAAAGGTAGCACAGGAATTGACCAAAGAACATTTATGCACAACCCATGCACATGGACAATAATATGGGGATTGGCTTGGAGAGGGGAGAGGGTGGGTCTGGGAGGAGGTGAGGAAAGAGAGGAAATGCAGGAACAATTGTAATAGCATAAACATTAAAAATTTTAAACATAAGCAGAAGATATGGAATAAGTAAAAGTATAAACAACATTTTGTTGTGATATCTAAGGAAAATCAATATGAAATTATGTAGATATTTTCCAATTACAAAATTCTTAATATACAAAATTATTCATTACAGTGTAAGCAAGGAATACCTAATATAAATTGGTTTCCATGAAAATAAGGCATGAGATTTATTTTTTCCTATACAGTCATGCAGTAAAGCTGACAGTGAATTTTCTTCAGCTGGGTGCAAAGTTAGCATTCCAAAATTATGGGCCAGTTCATCACACATACATTACATTGCATCAGAAATACGGGGCTCATATGAATATATTTACATTGTATAATTTTTAAATTCTAGCTATAGCTTTTTAAAGAAAAGACTATATTTTTTTAATACCCACTATGTGCCATTCCATGTGTTTGGCACTTTTCCAGAACTTGTTTAATTAATTTACCCTGAGTCAGTTTCCATCCTCTCCAGCACACAAAGAGAAAACTAAAGCTCAGAATAGTTATAAAAATAAAAAATAAAAGACTGCTCCAAGTTCACACAGCTGATGAGTGACACAGGCAAGACTTTATATTATTTAGGGCATCTCACACTCTTGCATACCTGCCTTTTAGTCTAATAAATACAAAAAAAAATCCTATCATAGAGTTTTTGTATTTAATTAATGTATTTTATTATGCATTTATGTACTTATTATGTGTTTATGATGTATTTATTTTCAATATATTTTGATACATTTTGAATAACATCGGTAATTACCAAGGAAAAAAACATACATTTTCTTTCCAAAGAGTAAGAGGTAACTGAACATGATATTCATCATTTTTAGAGCCCAAGCAGGCTTTGCATATGTTAAAAGGGAAATACATCCTACTAACCAGTGCCATAATTGATTCATTTCCCCCTTAATGTATATCCATCATAGTGAATGAAAGTTATGGGAAGATAATCTGTCCTGATGTAAAGCACTCACTCCAACAATTAGAAAAGCATAAAATGGAATTGACTTCCTCCTGAGATTCCAATTCAGAATCAATGACATGCAGAGGGCATTTACTGATGCATCACAGGATCGGGGCTTGCTGGGCTGTAGAAAGCATTTATTATACATGCGGGGAATGGTATGGACTGCCTTCTTAACTTCAGGTGTCTGTGATTCCAGTTCAGAGATTGTTCAGATATAAAATGTTGACAGAGAAGGAAAGGACATAAAAAGAGATAGTTTTAAAAAAATAAACTACTTCAAGCAGAAAATATAGCCTACATGTATTTATGGAAACTTGAGATATGTCAGGTTCAAAGTAGATTGAGATAAATATAAAAAATCCCCACTTAAATCCAAAAAATGCGAAGAAGTTTAAAACTGGTTATGGGCTAGAGAAGTGTCAAGTGATGCCGTTGTTTTGTGGTTGTGCAGCTTAGCCTGCTAAGTGAGCAACCGCCATTGTGCCAGCAACAGCGAAGCAGCGCACTCTCTGCTTGCACCAAAGCTTACGTGATGCTAGCATCTGCTGTGTCACTTAGCTTCTCTTGCTGCTGTAATTTTATTCTATTTTTTTCTAATATGAACTACATAATATCCAGACACTCCTAAGTGATGGTGCTAGAGCTGAAAATGAGCTTTTCCAAATCAAACTTTGGACTAGGTCCTAAAAGTGTTAGAACACCATCAAAATATTCAGACAACAATATAGTTAATTCAAGAGCAAATACTTTGAGATATATGGATAATATTGCTGAGAAGTAATAAAACAGAGTAAAGCAAAAGTACATAGTAATTGTTGGTAGAATTTTGTACTCCCAAAATGTACAATATTTCCATTCTTTACATTTATTCCTATAGGAAATACTTTTTTATACAAAGTGCAAAGGAAAAGGTCTCTGTAACTCTGATTAGACTTCTTTCTTGACTAGTAAAGGACTTCATCAAGTAATTATTGTTATAACAAGATCAGTTTCACAACTAGACCAACCTCTTTAATTCGAAAACCTTGCTAAAGAGAAAAGCTAAATCCAAAGAGCTATTGGGTTAAGAAATAACAATTAAGCAAAAATATATTATTTCATGAACAGAAACAAATATATTTCTATTTATAATATTATATATTTCTACATATTATAGTTCTATTAATATCTAACTCAAATCTCAACTATAAACCAAAAGATAATAAATACCTGTTAGAAAATTATTTGATTAAAATATAGGGCAAGGTTATTCATTTCACAATGCATATACACATTTATATGCTGAATTGATATTTGAGGATATATATGAGGCACTTCCAAACAGGATTTATTTATAACAAATTGTGTATTTTTTCTTGCATGTTTAAACTTCAATTACCTTCAAAGTATCTCTATTTAATGCAATACACCTACTGAGACCTTTTTCACTGCTCAAAACAGTTTCTGAATTAATCAGTTTTGATGCCTTTTAGTGTTTCTGCCGGTTTTTGTTCCACCTCTTCCATCCACATTGGCAAAATGTTTCCCTTTGAGGATGTTTTCATCAGGTGAAACAAAAAAGCCACTCAAGGTAAGATTGGGTGAACAGGAAGGGTATGGTATGCGGGTTCACATCAGTTTTGGTCAAAAACTGCAGAACACTCAGTGTGGTGTGGACAAGTATGCTCATGAATCACTCATCATAAAATGGGCCAACGGATTGAAAGAATTTTCAAAAAAAAATCACCAAAGTTTAACACAACCTCTCATTGCAACACCAGCTGGTACACTGGTACAGATGGGGTCCTGGAACACTCACCAAGCGGGGTAATCCTGCCCTACAAGGGGCCTGCCTTCCAGAAGATAATTCTAGTTTTGGGGGGCTGCCCCCATACATACATTTTAATAACCCTGCACATCCCTAGTTTTTAATCTTTTTTCTTCCCCACAAATTGGTCCCTTTTTAAAAAAGGGAAGAAAAAACTCTTCCATTTGAACATCCACATCTTTGAGTTGAAATAACAGTGAATAGCATCAATACACTTTATATTATCAATAAGTGACTTGAATGATCTGCCATTCCAAGGTAATAAGTCAGAGTAGCTAATACTCAATTCTAGGTTTTCTGAGTCCAAACTTAAGGTTTTCTTCACTGTGTAGTCAGTGTTGTTTTTCCCTTAAGGGGTTGAGCTGGGGAGAGAATCAAAATATGGGTGCAGTTATAAAAGCATATAACATTTTTTCACTGACTTAATTATAATTTATATTTCTCTGATATGTATTTTGTGACTGGCTAATTAGGGATACAATCTTTTGTGTTCGATCAAAATCAAAATATCACAATTTTATGAGCACAAACACCTGGCTTACCTAGTATAATCCATCTTTCTCACAGACAGAATCCTAACTAGAGAGGGATTTTCAGTTAATCACAATGCAAAGTATATTTTCTTAGATTTATGTTTGAAATTAATAGCAGCTGCCCACATCAGTATTTTAAGGAAAATCCCTCCAAAATGTCACTCCAATTTAAAATTAAAAACTCAAATATCTATTAGGATTGTTTTGGGATAAAAAATATATATTTCTAAATTCCATTTTATTGTAAAATATGTTTTGTTTGTGGGAGATTTTAAATGTTGAATCTTCACTGCTAGAATAAGTTATGGTTTTTATTTAGTCAGCCTGTTATTCAAAACTCCTTCTGCCTGGTCAGTGCTTACGCGACATGTACTTCCTCCACTGAGCCCTAACAATATTTGTGGCAAGTTCCAATGAATATTGTAGCTAAAAGAATAACTTTAACAATGGTTATATTTCATTTTTTGCTGCTATAAGAAAATGAGGGATGATTTAATAATTTCCATTTGACTTGGAGCTTATTTTCCTGCAAACACTACAAATATATTTTCTTATAAGACATTTTTCTCCAAGTATCCCACAAATGGAGATATCACCTACTTAGTAAATCTCCAACCATTTGTCTCACTTAAACATTTTGATTAACAGAATACATAGGCAAAGTAATAACCACAAACACAAAGAGTAAATGCCAATGACACATGATTCCTAAGTTTGTCCTCTTTTCTCTCCCTCTGGGAAAGTACATTTATTTATTTTAGGTGGAAAGCAAGTTTTCATCAGCTTATACCCTACCTTCTCTGTACCTGCACCTTTATAATAATGATGATAACAGATAATTATAGATTACATTTTTAAGCACTTGCCATATATTCTGAACTGCATTAAATGCTTTAGACATAACAACCTCCTTCTTAGAACAGTTCAGTGGAGGTGCGTATTTCTTTACTCTAATACAAAATACTGCTGAAACCCCGCCCCCCACCTCTGTTCGCCCCCCTTTATCGGGCGCATGGCTGACTACATTCCCCAGCTCTTTTTGCAGCCTGCATGGCCATGCTACCATGCTACTAAATTCCCCTAAGTGTGAGCAGAAAGTATATCCATAATTTCACAAGCATCTTCTAAAAAGAGATTTGCCTGGACTCACTTTCCATTTCCTCTCTGTGTTGAAGAATAATAGTGACTGGAACACTCTTGGAATTATGTGTTGAGAAAAGCAGAGACAGCCCTCTAGCCTAGGTTCCCGGATGACTTATGGAGCTGAGAGCAACTGTCTGAGTGCCCCAAACTGTTATATCAAAGAAAACATGTTTCCTTTAAACCTCTGTAATTTAGGCTTCTTTATTGCAGCAGCTTGGCTTTCACCTCAGTGAATATAACTTAGAGATATTCCACATGAGAAAACTGAAGCTAAGAGAAGTATAGTTACTTTCTCAAAATAACAGCACATAAATACATTATATCCTCAATTTAAAAAATCTTTGAATGTGTGATTTTCCAGGAAAAATCCAAAATATGCTTGGGTTTGATATGGATTTTCACATTCAGCCCTTTTATCAACCTGATACCACATCTGTCTTTGTATTCCAGGGAAGGGAATAACAAAAAAAACAAAAAAAAAAAAAACAAAAAAAAAAAAAAAAAAAAAAAAAAAAAAAAAAAAAAAAAAAAAAAAAAAAAAAAAAAAAAAAAAAAAAAAAAAAAAACCTAGATTGTCAATGAATTACTGCAATGAAAATCAGCTAAAATCTTCCTGAAACTCTACAATATTCCACCTCTGTGATGACATTTTCCTATATCTGACCTAAGATACATTCACTTCCATTATAATTGTTTTAGCCCCTTAGTCTCAGCTCCCACCACAGGATCTGGTACATAGGATATCTTTAATAAATATTTTCCTTTGAAAGAATAACTTAATGGTATAGCTGAATAGTGATGATTCACTATACAAATTTAAAAATCATGGAAAGTTAACTCAGAACAGAAGAATTGAGATTCTAGTAGCTTTAAAATGATAATCCAACCTTTTCCCAAGAAGTTTTAAAAGTTATGATTTAATAAGCATTATCTCAGCTTTTTAGAAATTAGTTCCTTAATTTTAAGCTACTTCAATTGAATTTTTTCTGAATGAATAAAAGCTAAGTAATACTACAAATGACCAAAATTAAACTTGCCTTCCTTAAATTCATATATATTCTATATTTGCTTTAAAAACATGACCTAGTCCTGGCTGGTGTGGCTCAGTGGATTGAGTGCTGGCTTGTGAACCAAAGGGTCATTGGTTCTATTCCCAGTCAGGGCACATGCCTGGGCTGCAGGCCAGGGGCATGCAAGAGGCAACCACGCATTGATATTTCTCTCCCTTTCTCCCTCCCTCCCTCTGTCTAAAAATAAATAAATAAAATATTTTTTAAAAGTATGAATAAATTCCACTGACTTTTAAATGAACTATCTGGTAGGGCAATAACCTACTAGTTTCCAGCAATTGCTTTTCTATTTTGGGTTTAAAATCATCATTGAGATTTTTTAAAATATTTACATAAACATGATGATGATTTGGTATACAAACATATAATTGAAGATGGTGGTCATGATGAATTTCAGAGAAATAATTCAAGACCATTTGATTTTTCTCCAAAAGGAGAGATAGAGATACTCAGAGTCTCAATTAAAGAAAAAAAATCAAACTTTATACAAGGTCTTTCAGGAAAGGACCTCAGTTCATGAAGAAAACTGTCCTCTAATTTTGAGCTACCAAGCATGGGCTGAATCCACTGGAGAGATCATAAAGGACTTTCTTTAAGCATCACTCTGGTTTAACAAACAGCATTTTTATTAGCTAAAACCCATTCATAATAAGATAGCAGCTTTTGTTGCTTTTTAAAAATATGTAAAGTTCTAAAAATTCAACAGATATTTATTAGCCAATAACAATACAGACAAGCTTTACATATGAACACTTACTCAGTAAATATTTAACTTCAAAAATTCTCACTGAATTTTTACTTTGGCATTTAATGTTAAATAGGCTATTCATAAAGATAATATTTATGTCTTAAGCTTCTAAATGCCAATATACAAGGGGAAATGGAGTGATACATAATTTGCATGATGATTATGAGAAGAATTTAAAGAGTTTATCATGGGTAACTTAACAAGGCGTTAATGAGTGAGAAGTCACATTAACATGAACAGTCAAGTGAACCATACTTAGGAATGGTCTCATGCATAGAACTGTGGGTCCCATCAGAATGTGAAAACAAAAAGAAAAAAAAACAAACTTACATTCAGCTTGCAGTAAGACTCTTATTTTGTGGAAATAGAACATTAAAGAAAAAGAAAACTCCTATGTTCTGTGGTGATTAAGGATTTTAAAATACAAAACAGAAAACACCAACATGCAGTGACTATTTTGTCTGGAGTTATATGGTACTTGAATTATCTTTAGAGATTTAATCTAAAATCTAGGCTCACCTACATCAATTGCACAACAACCTATTTCTGGGCAAGTTTCTGTAGTTTGGTCTGAGGAATATCCCAAAGTTGTGATGTGATTTCAGGAACATTTGCTTTGTATATTCATCTTCCCATAACAGTCAAAAGCATTTCAAAGGTGTTGATTTCTAACTCTAAATCCCTATAGCAAGATAAAATATTATATACTAATTATGCTCAGATCTTTGGGGTGTGTGTGTGTGTGTGTGTGTGTGTGTGTGTGTGATGTACTTACTGTTCTCATTATTCAGTGGAACCATTACTGAGGTCTTAAGTACTAATCACAATGTTATATTACACAATACCTTTTGGCTCACAACTCAATTCCATAGATCTCACATATTATTTTAACAGAGTACATTCTGTTGAAAAAATATATTATTCTAATCAAAATGGACAAATTATGAACTTGATCCAATAAAATGGATTTTCATTAAATCTTTAAAATTTAACCAAAGCAAAGTATAATTAGTCAATTAAATTATTTTTATTTGCTTTGTTCTTCAGCATAACCAAAGGGTCTATTCTCTCCAACTTTATATAAATGCAGCATAAAAATATCTACTTTTGAGTGTTACATTTATTTGGACTCATTTTATTATAATGCTAAAATAACAGCTGAACCATGGGGTTTCTATTCTTTTGCTGTCTTATCTATTGACCATATCTTAGAAGGAAAAGAATTTCTCACACACTTACCCACAGGCACACATATCCACACACACACACACATTCAAAATAGTGTGGAAAGAAATATCTCTAGATTTTGATATTGGATCTTTAAATTCCAATCCAAAATTTTTCTTCCCTCTTTAGGCATACTCCCAGCTAAACTACTCAGCCTTACAGCAGCTCCATCCCTCAAACCTGAAAGTGGTCACTGTAAATTCTTATATATCAGAGAATGCATCAGTTAAAATCATTGTGTTTGTTAACATCACATATTCTATATACAATACCAGTTCTTAGTAGAGACTTTTTTCATTATTTGGGACCCATATTCTCAGTCAAATTTAATTGAGTTCTCCAACATTAGTTAAAAAGCAAGAAAATATTATGCCAGTGTATTTGTTTAAAAGCAGCTTCCAAACAACCTTTTATAATGTTTATTCCTCTAGAAGTGAGTACACTTGTGGAATGATGATGATCCCAAAGAGGTTTCAATTGTGCTTATAAAATTTACTTCCTGAGATGTGATGCAGACTACTAGATAGCATTTTATTTAAAGGATGTGGGAAAGATTTTTTAAATTAAAAATTAATCATAAAGCTTTTTTTGGAGCAAATCATGGTACTGATAAAAATTCTGTTTGAGGACTTATATAATCATTTAACAAATAATTACTAAGATCCTACTACTATGTTCCATTGTTAGAAATGAGGTAGTAAACAAACAAAAAAAAGACATGGCATATGGAGCTAACAAAATTACAAAATTGTAGGAAAGGCAAACATTAATTAAATAATTAGATGAGTAAATGTTTGGTAATAGGTTGAGCAATGAGATGTTAAAAAATGTTATATAAATGTGTGGGAATGACTTAGGAAAAGGTGAGTGCAGAGAACTCTCAAAGGAAGGAGACTGTCCCTAAAGCAACCCAAGGATAGAGCAAGGGAGCCTGTGCTGATGTTTAATATCTGGAAGTTAAGAGATTCCCACCAAATTCCTGAGTGAGGTAGAGATTTGGGTGAGTCAATGGGTTAATGAGTCATATAAATAATTTTATTAAATAATTTATTAAAAATAAATTTCTTAAAATGATGAATTATTAGTCTTAATAATTACTTAAATTATTTTTTTCATGAAAATAGGCTACCTTATTTCTCCCAGAAAATTTTGAAGCCCAAATAAAGATAATTTATTTTGGGAGATTTCTCCAAATAATAATATGCTGCTTCAGATTCTTAATATGAAAAAGCAAAGGCAAAAAACAATAATTTTGGTTTTCTTTTAAAGTGTTTGGTATTTTTGCATAATTTTGTAATCTTAAGAATTACAGTTTCCAACATGAATATTAATATAATGAGAGAGAGAAACTGTCATTGATTAAATATTTTCTAGCATACCTCTAAGACTCCTCATTCTCAAATGACATGTAAATCGAGTTGACTGTATGACCTCTTCTCACAAGGGTGACCTGTGTCTTCCTTTTCTTGCCTCATCTCCACACACCACCCCCTGCACAATCCAGCTGAAGTGCTCTTTCCTGAGCTAAGAGACAGACAATTCCATTGCAAATAAGTCAGTGAGAATATGGGGAATCCAAGCTTAAGCTGACTTTAACTGTCCCTGTCATGGAGCTATGGGCTCTTTATATCTATGTTTTGTTTATTTATTTTTATCTAATTTTTATTTTATTTTTCCCATTACCATTTAGTCCCCTATCCACCCTCCCCCAAGCAATTACCACACTTGATGCATGTCCATCAGTCCTTTTTCCTTTTTGCTGAATCCAATTTGCCTTAATGCCCCTCCCACTAGCTGTGATTTGCTATCTATGAGTTTGTTTCTATTTGGTTTTTAGTTCAGTTTGTTCATTAGATTTTACATATGAGTAAAATTATATGGTAATTGTCTTTCTCTGACTGGCTTATTTCACTTAGCATAATGGTCAAAGAACCTGAATAGGCACTTCTCTGAAGAGGACATACAGATGTCCAATAGACACATGAATAGATGCTCAACATCACTAATCATCAGAGAAATGCAACTTAAAACCAAGGTGAGATATCACTTCACACCTGTCAAAATGGTTATCATCAATAAATGAACAAATAACAAATATTAATGAAGATTTGGAGAAAAGGGAAACTTTGTGCACTGTTGGTGAGAATTAAGATAAGTGTAGCCACTATGGAAAAAAAGTATGGAGTTACCTCAACTACTTAAACATGGACCTGCCTTATGATCTAATGATTCTACTTCTGGGAATTTATCTGAAGAAAATCATAACACTAGTTCAAAAATATATATGTACCCCTATGTTGGTTACAACATTTTTACAATAGCCAAGATTTGGAAGCAACTCAAGTTCCCTTCAGTAGGTGAGTGGATAAAAAAAGCTATGATACATTTACACAATGGAGTACTACTTGGCCATATAAAAAGAAGGAAATCTTACCCTTTGTAATAGTATGGATAGACATAGAGATCATTATGCTAAATGAAATAAACCAGTCAGAGAAAGACAAGTCAAAGAAAGACCATAAGATTTCACTTATGTGGAATCAAATGAACAAAATCAACTAAGAGCATAGAAACAGATTCATAGATAGAGAACAGGCTGACACCTGTCAGAGGGGTGGGGGTTGCAGGGCTGGGTGAAAAAGGTAAAGAGGTTAAGAAAAAAACTCATAGACGTAGACGATAGGGGATGATTACCAGAGGAAAGGGGCTTTGGGGAGATATAGAAAAGGGTGTAGGGGCATAGATGGTAATGTAAGAAGACTTGACTTAAATTGGTAAACACAATATAATACACAGATTAGTTTTATTAATGAATGTCACCCAAATAGCTTAATGAAAGAGTAAAAATAAAATAATAAGATAATATTTATTGATTGATGAATTCTCAGTGATGTACTGCTAGTTTCTAAACAACATTTTGGTTGTGACAGGCAGTTCTCCCAGCCGGAAGGATTCAATCATATTTGACTTCTATTTACTTGAGTTGTGAAAATCCAGAAAAACCTACTAAAACCCAAATTTAGAAGTATTCTCTATACCTGGAAAGTCTTGAAAGCCAATAGCAAACTGAAATATAAGTCACTGGAAATTTCTTTGTGTGTGTGCACAGGTGTAGCCACATACATGTTTGTTTGATGTAGGGATAACAAACTCAAATTGGGCAGAAAAAAATAATCCCTTGCCTGACAGTGTTCTTTCTTGCAACAGCCTCATCTCCGGGACTTCTTATCCAAGTAAACAGGATCAACAATAGGACATAAGGGCTACTAAAGGCTTGGCATATCCACATCAGTTGATCTAATGCACTAAAACCCCACTGTCAGGGACAAGAAATGAGCCTTATTAATTTCCTGTGGTAAGAAAGTCAGACAAAAGAAGAAGTGAAATATATATGTCTATTAGATAACACATATTAGATGAAATATATATGTCTACATAATATTTACTAATCCTTAAACAGAAGGTATTTTCCACTCAATCTTCAGAAGGAGGCTATCACATTTTCTCTTGCTACTGGTCCCTGTGAGCTGCCATTTTCACTGCAACAATGAAGCCAGTGTGGAAGTAGAATAAAGAAAATAGGCACATTCGGACTTTGACAATAAACTCATTCATAGCTCTTTCAGTCTGAAAGATTCGGACACTTTAGCAACACAGTAAGTGCTAAATAGAATAAGGCGAATGGATTCTGATAAAAACCAGTACCAGTGATTTCAAATGAAGAGAAATAGAGCAAGGCACTTAATTGTGAAACCATGATGACTGGGTTTGGTTCCAGAATACCTCTCAAGACAAATTCTTTTCTGATCTCTGACCAATTGGCTCGATTATAACAGCAACAGGAGAGTAGAAGGGGAGAGAATTTAAAGGGATGGATGTACTTCTGCTTTATAATTCCAAAGATGTTTGCTCTCCTTATGATAGAGATCATAAACTTCCACAAGGAAATTGAACATGAAGTATCTGCAAACTTCTACATTAACAAAACCTTAAAGAGTGCTGTTTTGAGGTTCACTTCCTTTCTTTTCTTGTACTTTTCTCTTTTTTTCCCTTGCTGTTGTTGCCTGGATGCCTTTGCAGGGATAAACCAGGTCATTGCACCGTTGGCAGGCCTTCCTCCTCCATCGCTTTATCTGATTCCCTTGGTGATGATGACTTTTCACTCAACTTTTTTATTTTCTTTAGTTAAAAAAGGAGGGTACTTAAAATGCAAATACTTTAGTGCACAATACATGCTCAGTCGCTCTCTCACTTAGCCTTGCTCTAGGCACACTACTGACCTTATATAGAAAAACATAAATAAAAACTAAATGCTACCTCTGTGCTGACAATGACTTAGGGGTGGCAACGTTGTGGCAATGTCCCTTGAGGATGGCAGTTTCATGTTCTTGGGCCTGGCACCGTACAAAGCCCCTTTGCTTCTCACCCCAGGTTCCATAAGCCCTGTGTGCATGGATGTTTAATAGTTGAATTTCAGGAGTTTCACACCAACATCATCAATCAAGGATTCATCACATTTTTATCCATATTTTCAAATACAAAAAGTAAATACATAAATTGCAACCCATTCTTCTTTCACCTTTCTTCCTTTCCTTTTCTTTTTTTTTTTTTCCCTAAATTTTCTGAAACAGGAGCCAGAAGTGTGGGAATTTTAATTCTTAGCTAGAAGTGAGCATGTTCTCATTGCTGTGACCAAGTATAGAATATGGATTATATCAATTGCATGATTTTTTATTTGTTCATAGATTTAGACTCTTAGTGTTTCTGATATGTAAGTATATGTATTTTCTATTGATTTTCTATTTCTTATTTTTGTATCAATAAGGTATTAAATCCCAATAAGAAATTTAACATTTAGAGGTATACATTGAATTAAAATTAGTAATATATTAATTTCTTAGATATTTAATTTCAACTCATGTCTTCCAAGTCTGGTTTCCATTAAAGACAAGATTCTTAATCTAGGTCCAAGAACAATGATTTTAATCATTGAATTTTATGACACTTACCAGTCATAGTGCATCTCTTTTATTTTACAATTACAGTTTACATTAAATATTATTCTATATTAGTTTTAGATGTACAGCATAGTGGTTTGGATAATAATGTACTCTACAGAGTGGTTCCCTGCCTCTCTATATATTTATAATACATTTCTAACAGATATATACTAAGTAATTATGTGTTTGGCATCATGCTGAATTTTGTAGGTACTCAATTGAATATTCTCTCCTTTTCTTTAGAATTTATGTGGTTGACCCCAAGAATGAGTGTACCCATTAAGTAGGGCTCCTGGTGGCTAACTGGGCTCACACAAGATGCCCTTCTAGGAAAACCTGCACTGAACTGCCTAACTGCCAAGTATTCCTGCCATCCAGATCAATCCTTATAAAGGAGTTCCTGGAATCGTACTTCAACCAATAACCCTGAGACTTTCAGCATCCAATAGGAACTACACAGCTCTATCCTCATTAGCACATTCAGCTACCCAATGCGAGTAGTTCTATCTTACTCAGCAGTTATTTTTAGATCAATCAAACCGTGAGGATTTGAATTCCTCATGTTCATGAGAACAGACCAATCAGGGACCAAGGGAGGGACATCTTTCTGGATAATTCAGCCACCCTCTGTCTCAAAGAGTACACTTTTGGTTTTCATCTAAGACTGCGCTTTCAGATGGAGCTGTACCATCTGAGCTGGAGCAAAGTGGAGCCATTATCACTGCAATCACCTCACCTGAGCTGTTTCAGGGCCATGCTGTTCCACAGCTGAGCTGTATCAAAATTGAGCTGCATTACTATTGAGTTGTGTCACAGCTGTGCTGTGCCAGTGCCAGCCTATGTCAAAATTTAGATGTTTGCGCTAAAAAGTCTCTCTCCCCTCACTGTACACTAAATTGTGAACTCCTGTTGCCATTGAACTGGCAGTGACAACCTTTATTTAACAGCATCTTTAGAGTGGATAATTTTTATTTTTGGCCTCCCAAGAATGCAACATCAATTACATCTTCTGACTATAGCCCTTGATTTTCCTTTACTCCCTGCAGTCATGTTAAAAAAAAAAAAGAAATAAAAAAATTAAAAAATATATAATCATTTATTCCTTTAGCCTCAGGATTTCAGAATTTGCTTTCAGAAATAGCACACCAACCTAAGTTTGTACAATACAAGTTAATCTCAGGAACTGGGGTGAGATATGGAAAGTGCTGAAACTGCTGGTGGCCGGTTTTTTCCTACGGACAGAATCAGCCCACAAAGAAGCCAGCCCTGAGGAACCAAGAGATGGAAAGAAGCTAATTGTTGAGAACATATTCTGAGGTTCTGGATCTAAATATGCCTTAAGCCATAAATACTAAAATTTCATGTACATGATCCACTGAATTATTTTTCTTGTTTTAACCAGCTTGGACTGAGTTTCTGTCATCCGATTAATAAATAGGAAAGTGACATCACTTCATACATTACTCTAAGTCAGTTTCTCCAAGTGTGGCTCAGGTTCATGGTCCAGCAGCAGCTCCTGGGGACATCTTTGAATTGCAAAGTTTCAGCAGATCTACTAAATCAAAAACTGTAGGAGTGGGGCATACTTAACTAATCTGTTATTTAACAAGGCCTACAGATGATGCTTAATGACCATCAGGTGATGTTCTTGTCTGAGAACCAATGTTCTAGCTCATTTGTATGTAGACAATGAATGTGAGGCTAGACTAGATTCCTTTCTTCCATGGATGTTTCAAGTGCATTAAGTTAACATTTCAGTTGAGAGTTTGGGTAAGATCAAAAACAGAAACCAGATTTGATGAAAGGAGAGCGAGAATATGGCAGAAGGTGAATTACCAATGCATTAGGTTCCCCTGGACCCTTAAAAAACTAAGATGGTATAACTCATCCACAAAGGTGCATCTTGAACATCAGACCCGATCTTTATCTTGGGCTAGAGATATGTGACTTGTCTCATATGTCAAAGAAACTGCTGACATTCAGGAAAGCAATTGTGAACTAAGAAAGAGACCCAAGGAGATATTTGAAAGGTGAAAAGGATCAATAGGAGAAGTCAAGGGTTCAAATATTGGAAATGTAAAATACGTCAGTATGAGGCTATGTGTAGGAAGCTAAGAAGAGGTAAAGCCAAGAGCCAGGACTGAATCAATGAAAAATTACTTTTAAAAAAGTCCATACTTGACAAGAACTTTTGCCATCTGCAAGCTGCTGTTTGCAATCGGAAGTGCTTTCATCTTATCTGTAAACAGCCACTTCAGTGACTGGCATCTGTTTCCATCTAGCCAGAGAATCCCTTTTCACCAATGAAGTAATGTCATGGAAAAAGAGTCAAATGACTGTCAGATCCGCCAGGAATCAGTATTTATTGTTCAGGCTTTGGTGATCTCTTCGACTCTGGAGAATAACTCCTCTATGTTGTGAGAGCTCTGACATCTTCCCTGACCATCAGCTTGTTTTCTTCTCCAAATACAGAATAAACTTCTGTCCAGTAAGATCAAGATAGAAATCAAAACTGAAATCATTATTTAAAAAAAAAATAATGATTTAAGTGTCATAAGTCTCATAATTTAAAAGTGCTTAGAGTATGAAAGTGAAATGATAATGTCATTAAGGATAATTCCAAGTGAGATTAGTACATTTAACATGATATAGGGACCCAGAACATATAAATATTTTAAATTGAGTGATTTTTTTTTTAACGTCATTGCAAAGTAATTAAGAAGATGGTTTTTCTGTTACAGTTGCTTGGCTTGAGACCAATTTCAAATCTTAACTTTCTGGTTATCTTAGTTAATGTCTCTGAAGCTTTTTTGTTTCATCTGGGAAATCTTAATGACAATAATCACCAACGATTGCACTGAGTCAATGGGTTAACATACACAAGCATTTTGCATAGGGCTCAATACCCATAAGAAATCAACACATTATTAACAACAATAACAAGTATGTGTTTGGTCGCATGTGCTTTTTTGTCCTTCAGATGAACTACATAAAATAAAATTTGAAATATAACAAAAATGTTTAATAATCTTTTTCCTTTATTTAACATAAATTACTACATACTTAAAAACAGAAAAGAATAGGTTGAGAGAATTCCAAATAACCATCCAAAACAGTTTTGCACTTTTCAAAAGCTGCTTGGAGAAAGCAAAAGGACACTTTGTTAGTGCCAGGCAAAAAAGAATTCCATGCTCTATCTGCTACTGTAATTACCCATTGAGGTCTATTACTGCCTTATGATGATTCATGGATTCTTTTTAACAGCGCATTGTTAATTGAATACCCACTGTGTGCTGCCACTGAACAAGCTCTGAAACTAAACCGATGACCATCACTTGTAATTGTCTCCAGTGAAACCTGCAAGAAGATCATTTATCTGCTAAAAAGATTAAGTATCAATTATTTTTGGTATGACTTTTTCATTGCATATGTTAAATATGATCTCTGGCTCCCCAAAGCACAATTTAAGGACACTTGAATTATCTGAAAGTATAGCTTTTTGAAATTCTCTTCCCTCCACTATATGGTACAGTCATCAAGGTGATAGCCTGTATAGATTATATTTCCTGAATCCAGCTCAACATCTTGTTGCATAACAGGTGCTCAGTAAGTAATTACTATATTCCATTTACAATAAAAGTTCCTGTTTAAGCTATGGACATGTTTTGTTGCCTTTTGTACATTAGCAATTGAGTAACCTACTAGTAAATTATTCCTTTTTTCTGCTATTGCAATGGAGTGTATTCATGGAGAGAATATCTACTGACAATGGACTAGGGCTCATTAGAACTCATTTTAAATCTTGCTTGGCTCAGTCTGAGTAATCAACAACAATTCATTTCTTTATGCTATAATTTCTCCACATACAAACTTGAAATAATACCATTCGCTATTTTTAAATTAAAAATAAAAACAAGGATTATGGCTAGGGAAACAAAATAAAATATTATTAAAAGGAATTTTTAAAAGAAAAAAGTGCTATTTGTTTCAGAACATTACTATTTCTTTAAAAAGTTTTTCACTTTTTAAAGGAAGAATCTAGTAATGATCTAGGTTTTCACATCACATTTTCAAATGTGTCTTGCGTGATGACAAAGGGCCCAGGCAGATCATCTGAATTGAAATACCTACTCATTTTCCATCAATATTAACTCCTTTCTTTGGCCCTGGAATATTTTTCATATTTAAAAGTCTCTTGTTAATCCCTAAACTAAAAATACTGACCCAGAGTCAGTTAACTAACTACTGGCATATTAGTGAGTTTTGGGTGATGTTCAACTGACACAGAAAAAAAAAAAGGATATCTCAGAAATAAAGACAAAAGCAAAAGAAAAGAAAGATGATCTGAAGGAAAAGAGAAAGAAACTTTCTTTTTTTTTTTTCCCTCAATTTAATCTAATGAACAATTGACATTGCATTAGGAAGAACGGAGAAATTATACCTGGGTAGAATGAGGCTACCTTTTAGCTTCTTAGGATTTTTCTGTCTTAAATTATTTTCCTTATTTATTGCTACAATTGTGCAATAAATTTTGTAGAAGATTTTTAACAGTGATAGATTTTTCATTGTCATACCATTGTCACCAACAGGAAGCAGCCATTCAGGGTCTTTTCATACTAAAATTTACCTTCCTGTAAAATTATTTTTCCAAGAAACTCCAGGAAGTTGGAAACAGTTTATTAACTGAATATGAGTTCAATGATCACTCATAGCACTTGTCAGAGAAAACGCATATATGAATAATTATATTGAATTGATCCTGAGAGAGTAATTAAATGAAAGGGAACTGATATGCTATGTGAAGTTATTTCACTGATCTTGAGAAAGCAAATACACAGAGTTCTAAATAACAGTACTATCTTTGCAAGTAGTTTACATCTAAGAGTTTCTAGAATGTAGGAAATAAAGAAATAAAGTTTAAAATATATTAATTTAATAAAAAATAAAACACAATTTAATTTCAAATAAACAAATAGTTTTGATCATAACTGTGCCTCATACTAAGTATAAATATTACTCATACAAAAATATGCTTATATGCAATTCAAATTTAGTAGGCTCTTTATTATTTACTTTATTTCTTTGGTAAATCAGACAACTTGAATTAAACATTTAATCTTCATACAACTCGATAAGGTAAGTGATATTATCAACAGTTTTATAGATTTAATGAGACACAAGAGTCTGAGCACTAAAGCAACAGGGTTGTAGGAGTGGAAGCTAGTCTTCTAAACCAAGCAGTCGGGCTCTAAAGCTCTGCACACTGTCACCTTGGGTTAAAGACATACTCTTTTAAGATAACAGTGACTACACATTCCCAAAAGTGTAAATGAAATGACTTAAGCAAAACTATATTCAATGTTTCTCTTTAGTAGCATATGAAATGTTTTCCTTCAGCAGATGGTGACATTGTCACCCCCAACTTAAAAGGAAAGACAAAAGTAATTAGGGAATGACATTCCTAAATTTCCAAGACTTACAGAACAAAGGTAAAACCCTGCAAGTCTATTTAATCTACATTGCAGTTTACAAATCCTTGATCTAATTAAGTGCTGGTTACAGCTAAGCACCACTCAATACTGAATGATTCTACTGTAACAATAACACTAAGAGAGTGACTAATTTCATCTTACATTCTCCAGAACCTCCTATGCTATGCTTTCCTCTTTGTCTAGTGATGTCCTACACTATCTTTATTAGAATCTACAAAACTGTTTGTCTTTATTGCAAGTACTAACCTCCTCATTCTTGCTTTGATTATGTTTGATCCTGGCATTCTCAGCCTTGCTTCTCACAGTGTAGTGCTGCTCGTGTCTCTCTTCTAAACTGTTTGTCCTTATGC
This sequence comes from Anoura caudifer, assembly GCA_004027475.1. NCBI lineage: Eukaryota > Metazoa > Chordata > Mammalia > Chiroptera > Phyllostomidae > Anoura > Anoura caudifer. The sequence goes on from PVKU01004884.1 coordinate 134,578, forward strand.
TTCTACTTTTGCCATTCCTTCTCTTTGTTTCCTGAGCTTTCCAAAAGTTTTTAATATAATCTTCTTCCTATCAATATACTTCTTTTCTTCATTAATATTTTCTAATGTTCATGCAGTGATTTGGTTTTCTCTAACTCCCATGTTTGTCTGTTTTCTACGTGTCTCTGTAATCCTACCTCAAAAAGAGAACAATTAAATATTCTCCTATACCCACCTTCCCACCTCTATTCTCCCTCCTGACTGAGTAAAATCCAAAGTTTGTCATGCGAAATTAAAGAAATAAAGAGCCTTTTAAAATATTGCTCACACTGCCTTCTACTCACTCTTCTGGTTAATTATTTAATTGCAACTTAGGTCTCACCAGCATAAATCCACTGGGGGGGGGGTGTGTGTATACACACACAAATCCTGAGGATATGTTTATCGATTTTAGAGAGAGAAAAAGGGAGAGGGAGAGGTGGGGGGGAGAGGGGGGGAGAGAGAGAGAGAGACATCAATCAGTTGTCTCCCATATGCTCCTAGACCAGGGATCAAACCCGCAACCACTTGGGGTACTGGATGATGCTTAAACCATCTGAGTTACCTGGCCAAGAGCCATGGTTAGAAGTATATTTTTAAAGTACTTGGAATAGTACCAGCTCCTGGTATTGGTTATTAGAAGAATAAATCATTATTATCCTTAAATATTTGCCCAAGCTACTCAGAACAGTATTGCTTGTCCCTATCCCCTTGTATCTGTATTTCATGCCTTTCTTTTTTCTTTTTTTAATTATATTTTATTGATTATGCTATTACAGTTGTCCCATTTTCCCCCCTTCATTACCCTCCACCCTGCACACCCCTCCCACCCACATTCCCCCCTTTACTTCATGCCCATGTGTCATAAGTTCTTTAGCTTCTACATTTCCCACACTATTCTTGCCCTCCCACTGTCTATTTTCTACCTACCATCTATGCTACTTGTTCTATGTACCTTGTCCCCCTCTCTCCTCTTCCCACTCCCCTATTGCTAACCCTCCATGTGATCTCCATTTCTGTGTTTCTGCTCCTGTTGTAGTGGTTTGCTTAGTTGGCTTTTGTTTTAGGTCTGGTTGTTAATACCTGTGAGTTTGCTGTCTTTTTACTGTT